>CAJGYO010000510.1:0-142888 GCA_904845875.1 Miscanthus lutarioriparius | reverse complement strand
CTATGGTGGTCCATGCACAAGAAGGCCACGATGAATGAGGCCCTCCTAGGCGCCGGAGGGTGACATCGGATCTCGCACCACGCCTTCATTAGACAATTGGGGTGGTTAAAGTGTTTTGATAGCGCTATGATGCTAATGCGGGAGGCTCGCATTGTATGGTGGTCGAGGTTTGTAGATGCAAAGTAGGGAGGCAAAGTACGAAACCTCAGGGGCGAAACCCCTTTACGGTTTTATAGGGGCGACGAATGATGACACGGGGATCGGTAAAAAGTAACTTACCGCTATATTATATTATAACCAAGCGCTCCATCGTCAGCTCCGCCCGAGACATTCTACGACTTGTTTTCACAACCTGGCGATTCATTAAACGCGCTGCCGTTTGCGACTAATGCCGCTTTTCACAACCTTGAGATTCACACCGCGCGCCTTTCCATACAGCCAAGCCGTTTGTCGTAAAGAGTAAGAAGGCTTCATGATATGTGCAGCCATTTTTTTACCGATGGTAGATTGACTCTGACAGTTGAAGGATACAGCTACCAAACAATAATATACCCATGTTTTTTTGCATACATATCTTGAGCTAATGGATTAGATCGGCCATGCTTGGACGCTTGTACATCGAGAAAGGGATTAACTTGCATTTCAAGCGCAGCTGGGATCGCTTCTGTGGTCATCGCCATGCTATCGCCAAACATTCACACTTTGGGACGCTCCTTGCACGAGCTGGCACCACTTGAATGCTCGATGACTGACGCCACGCTTATAATCTGATAAAACCTTTGTGTCGTCTTATGTCATTGCCTTGTTTGTGGCTTATGACTTCGCCGACACTTCATTACCTTGGGTATACTCCTCTTGTAGATCGCCACCATATTTCTGATAAGGTTCGGACCATTGAGAAGGCGTAATACCATGTCTCAAGGCCGTTTTTAGAGGGTCCCCGCCCACTTTATATATAGTCCGAGGGCGGGGGTTACGTAGATCTGAAACTAATCCTAGTTAGTTACAATTGCCATAGGTGACCGATAAGGATTCCTATTCTAACCGACCGAGATCTTGCTTGATCGCCAAATCTGCCTTTTGACTCCTTGCATGGACTCAAACATGTTGGTCGGGTCAGCGCCATCTTTTTTGGTGGACCGAACCCAATCGATCCGGGCTGGCCCAATCTTAGCTGTGAAGGGTATAGGGATTAATACCCCACAAATAGTCCCCGAGCACCATGTGTTTTGTCACGACACGCCACTTTAACCTTCTCCCGAATAGTAAAGCTTGAGTTTTTGACATTTCCTCGACCACCGTTATTACACGGAGAAGTAGGTTGTCCAAGAATGTATGGTGCTCTTAAGAAAAAAGAAAAAGATTTCCATCCTATGAAGTGTGCCCACTTGTATTTCTCGAAAAACAAATGTAAGTGGATCCCGAGGCATAGCATCCTTGATCATCGAGGCGTAGGGTCGAAAAAACAAACACATTCACCACAAGGTGAAGTGTGCCCACTTAGTCCCCGAGCCTGGTAGAAGGTGACATAGGCACGTGGTGCCAGGGTCTAAAAAGAATTCCCAGTTAAGTTGAAAACCCAATCATCGCACAGGCGATACGAGATGCACCAGTTGGTGCATCGTACCGATGTAGTCCCCGAGCTTGCTGGAAGGCGAAGTACAAGCCTTGTAGCAAGGTCAAAATAAATGTCTCTCAACTGTATGTGAGTACAAATCACATGTAGCCGAGGAGAACAATCTCCGAGCAGTGGTCGGGACAATTCTCGAGCACATTGGTGGTCGGAGCAGTCCCCAAGCACGGTAGTGGTCTGCTTGCGTCCTCGAGCACGGTAGTGGTCTCCGGCAGTCCTCGAGCATGGCAAAGGGTCTGTGTGCGATCCCTCGAGCACGACAATGGTCTGTGTAGTCCCCAAGCACGGCAGTGGTCTGTGCAGTCCCCGAGCACGGTAATGGTCTGTGCCATACTTGAGCACAAGACATGCAGAAAAAAACAAACGCTGCTTGTACTATTATTTGGTGTATTTATTTATCTTCTTTCTCTGCCAAGTCCAATCGTACACGTCTGGTCAAAAAAGCAGACAGGTACAGCACGTCATACTGTCTTCTTGCCCTTTCTAGCAAATAGTCGTTTGGCACCTGTAAAGAGGTGCGTTAGTGTGGGCCCTCTCAAACTAGCAACGAAGAGGCGCGTACACTGGTAACGAAGGGGCGCATTTATTGGTGTAGATCTCGAGGTTGTGAAAACAACCGTCTGCAGCACGCGCGCACATCTCCCAAGAATCTTGGGCGGATGAAACGACGGAAATCTTGGTTATTTATAATATAGAACTGGTAAGTTATTTTTTTACCAACCTCCATTATCATTCACCGCCGTAGCCTTCTTCTTCCTCTTGCCAAACCCTATTCCTCTGAAATCATCGCCCATCACCCCTCCACCGTAACCGCCCCTTTTAGCAAGGACAGATTAATGGCGAAGAAAAACGCCCAGAAGAAAGTCGGAGTCATGGCGAAGGAGTGGTGGAGGTCAAGGAGCAATGATTAGACCATCGAAGACCTCGTCACCATGGGAGTGCTCCATAACAAGGCACTCGTGGGATGGCGTGCGCCAGAAGGAGAAAGCTACCCTGATCCACATCCAGGTGAGATTGTGGTTTTCGAGGATTTCTTCAAGCGGGGTTTTGGGGTTCCAGTGCACCCTTTCCTCTAGGGGCTCTGTTTGTACTACGAGATTGGGATTTGCAATCTGCATCCCAACACGATTCTTCTTGTCTCCACCTTCATCCATCTTTGCGAAGCATATGGTGGCTTCCAGCCCCACTTCGACCTCTTTCGCCATCTGTTCTGTCTACGGAAGAAAGGGAGCGGCGGCTCAAAGATAGCCGGAGGCGTATATCTCAATCTGCGCAATGGGGTGAAAGCCTAGTACTTGCATTGCCCTTGGAACACATCGCTAGACGAATGGTACAAGAAGTGGTTCTACATCCGCGAAGAGCCGAACACGATCACCCTGTGTGACGTGGGGTTCATTCCGGAGAAGAAAAACAGCTGGTCGGAGAAGCCCGAGCACTTGGAACAGGTTGCAGAACTGCTCGGGATGATCCCATGGGGGAAGCTGGATGGTCCAAGTGTGGTCGGAAACTTCATCAGTCGAAGGATCCAGCCTTGCCAGAAGAGGGTACATCCTGGTTACGAATACCAGGGAAGCGCAGATCCAACGAGGACCAGAAAAGAAGCGCTTGACAAAATCAAAGTCAAGGCCAGGATTGGGGAGCTATTCAACTTAGCAGATCCCAATTATGTCAGGTTAAACGACATCGAGCACGCCTTCAAGCTGGCTTGACCTCCCCCAAAGGTAAATTATGCTTCCTTGTACCTGTAGAGTTATGTTGTAACAAAAATTGACTGTGTTGTCGCCTTTATGTTTCCTAGAGTAATGGTCATGACAGGGCATCAGTGTTCGTGTCTACACCCCCTAGTGTGGATTGCCCGCAAGTTGCTGGCCCAACCCCCCAGACCAGTGACAGGGCCGAAGACGTTGACTGGGCTGTACTTGGGGTTGGAGAAGAGGCAACGGCCAGGGCTGCTGGCAAGCGGCCAGCGGCCAAAAAACATCGTCAGGCCATCTTCCCTCTGTCGGATGATGAAACAGAGGATGCAGACATCTTCCGACTCATCCCTCGAAAGAGGAGGAGACAACTGGAGTTGATGGAGCAGGGTGGCTCCTCTATGTCAGCAGGGATCGCATCACCGACCACTGCAACACAAATGACAAGCGGCAAAGGGGTCAAACACCAGGCCCCGACACCGGTACTGGTCGTGGAAAAAGACCCAGTGGAACCCGCCGAGCACGTGGAGCAAGCACGGTCGAAGAGACGCTCCTTCGCCACATCATTCCGTGCTTCCGAGCTGTAAGTATTTGCATCCTTGATGTAAGCTTACAATTTGTATTGAATACTATTGTTTTCTGAACTTATCTCTGATATATTATGTCGGCGTCCACCAAAAATCCCGACCAACTAGCCGGGTGCAGCACGGCTTCACCAGCAATGACAGAAAGAACTGCCCAGCAGCCATATGTGGAGGAACCTATAGAAGAAAATCCGCCAGAACCTCAACAGACGAGCGGCCAGACGACAGTGCCCGAGCAGCTGGTCGAGGAGAGAGCCGAGCCCAGTACTAGTGCTCCGAGCACTACCCCTGCTGAGGAGGATACCTCGGCGCCAAGGGGACTGGACCAAGCCGAGGAGCAGCAGCCGGAGGTGGCAAAAAGCAGACTTGCCGATGCTACGGCTCGTGGGAAAGCCATAGTGCTCGCAGAGACTATGAACTCCAGACCAGCGCCGCCTCCTGAACAAGAGGCCAAAGAGGATGAAGTAGAAGAGATCCTGGGCCATCCCCAAGACAAACGACAACATGTATATGTGTCGCGCCGGTGAAACGACGAGTGGGTTATGCATGAGGAAATCCCAGAGGTCGAAGAGACCCTAAAAGTTAAACGAGTGGCAAAACGTCTGGTGACAGAAGTTTAGGTATGTTTGGCTTGACCACTTGATTCTACCATTTAGTCGAACTGTCTGACTTAGCTTGTTTATATGCAGGACTTGATGAAGACCGCAAGGTATCGAAAAAGGTGCTTTGACCAGATTGAGGGAATCACGGCAACAATAGAGAATCGGCGTGCCAAGGTGGAACCCTTACGCTTGCTTGACTTGAAGCCACCGACCGAGAGAGGACGGAACAAGATGCAAAAACCCAGAATCGGTCGTCCATTTCAAGAATAAAGCGCAGGAAAAAACAAGTAAGATGTCATTTATCACAACAAGTGCATGACACGCGTTGTTCCATTGTTGGTAGTGACAACAGAAGGCGTAGGATTAGAAGCCAAGTAACCCGCCTCTAAGAGGAGAATATCCGTGTGACCACAGTGTGGTCGCCTAAAGGAGGACAATGAGAAATCGGGCGTGTGACCGGTCTAAACTCCGAGACCGTGCAACTAAGATGAAGGAGGAACTAAAAAAGTAAGTGTTCTAGACCACCTTGCTCATTCATTGCCGCCCTATCTTGTCATGCCATTACATTCTGATGTCTTGTTCGGTTTGCAGTTTTAAAAATCAATGCCAAGAAACATCTAGAAGATGTGATTAAAGATCGTGACGGCTAGAAGACGCGATGCCTAGAGACCACCGAGGATCGGGACACATGGAAGAACTGGTGCCAGGAAGTGGCAACTGGCATTTTGCCCGTCCTCAACCTTATCGATCCGGCGCTTACAGAGGAAGCGCCAAGGACGCTGGAGCTCGGACTGGTCGAGAGGTGCTGAAATGCATGGAGTTGGTTCCAAGAGTTCGTGAAGGAGGCGGGTGAGTACACGGGTGCACATGTGCTAAGCATGGTGCGTGCCCACTACCCCCTAATCGATCTCAAGCGCCTGGAGGCTGGGTACCCGAAGGAGGTAGACCTAGACAAGGCTGAGGAGCTTCGGATGGCCCAGCTAGACCTGTCGTCAAAGATAATTGGCGATATTAACCTGTGTGGAGGTGGGACAGCACCTGTACAGGGTGCGCCATCGACGAGTCAACTGGAAACACCATCAGTTGCAAGCCAACCGACGAAGCCTACGGTCTCGACCAGCCAGGCATCGACAGGGCCATCCTCTTCAGCTCAACCAGCACAGGAGTCCCCGAGACTCGAGTAGGATATCAGAAACAGCGAGTAGTAGGTGCCGCGCGCCCTGACCAGCCAATGCAATAGGCTTAGAGCTATAGAAGGAGGACATAGTTGTGTTATTGTAAACTTGAGCCTCTTCAGGCAAGCTTGTAATAACGTAACTGTATATCATCATAAGCTTGTTTGCTTTGTATAAAACATATTTAAGCTTGATACTCATGTTGGTGTAACTAAGTGAGAACATGTTAACGTTCTGTTTAGTTGTACCATTTTGCTCGACACGTCATCCCGAGAAGTTTGTATGGCCCTAGTTTGCCATGTGGTCGTAGTGTGAGGTGCGTGACCTGTGCACATGTCGACGCGGACAAGTCAAACCAGGGGGGACCTGCCGATCACCCGTAACGTAGAGAACGGATCCCATGCACGTGTTGGGAGGAATCGAAGATAGGGCCTGCTCCGAAAACCGTATAAGGAATGGTGGTCGGCTTTTACTGGCTAAGTTAGAACAACCATAAAATTCGAAGTGACACATTAGAGTGGTCGAAGAAATCATAATAGCTTTATTGAAGTAAATCGAAAGTACAAAAGGAGTACATATCTCAGTGGTTAAGCATAGAAACGTCTAAGCTTGTCGATGTGCCACAAGTTTGGTACGTTCGTACCATCCAGGTGAGCTAACCTGTAAGACGTTGGTCGTGTGACTTCCTTGATCATGAAGGGCCCCCCCATGGGGTTGCGAGTTTATGAACAACAGCCTGGTTCGTCTTCCACTTCAGGATCAGGTCCCTGACCACGAAAAAACGCTCTTTAACATTCTTGTTGTAGTACCTGCGCAAAATAGCTAGGTATTTGGCCGTACGTATACAAGAATCGAGCCGCTTCTCTTCTGTGCTATTCACTTCTAGCTCCTGTACTTCATTGACCTTGCCTTCGTCGAAATTCTCTACCCGTGCTGATCTGAAAGCTATATCCGCTAGGAGGACTGCCTCGGCGCCGTAAACCATGAAGTATGGTGAGACGCCGGTGTTACGACTAGGCTGAGTTCTGAGGCCCCAGACCACGGCTGGTAACTCTTTGAGCCATCTTCCGGGAGCTTTGTCATTTTCTCTGTACATCCTCTTCTTCAATGCGTCCAAAATCATTCCATTTGCCCGCTCGACTTGTCCATTAGCTCTATGGTGCGCCACCGAGACGTATTTTACTACTATGCTCCTTTCATCGCAGAAGTCCCAAAAAGCGTTCCCGGTGAACTGAGTGCCCAGATCAGTGATGATGCTGTTGGGTATGCCGAAGCGGTGGATGACCTGGTCGAGGAATGTGACAGCCTTTTCTAAGGATGCCAGTACCAAAGGCATGTATTCTATCCACTTAGAAAATTTGTCGATCAGCACAAAGACGCATGTAAATTTCCCAGGAGCCGGTTTGAAAGGCCCGATCATATCCAGTCCCCAGCATGCGAAGGGCCAAGAGGCTGGTATTGTCTGGATCTCATGTGCTGGTATGTGGATTCTCTTAGCGAAGAACTGACAACCCTCACAGTGGCGGACTAGCTTCTCTGCGTCGGCTACTGCTGACGGCCAATAGAACCCTGCTTGGAAAGCCTTACCAACTAGCGTTCTCGAGGCTACGTGGTTGCCACAGGAGCCAGAGTTAATTTGGTCCAGGAGACATTCGCCGTCCTCCCGGGTTATACACTTCATCAAGATTTCCTCTGCGTTCTTGCGCCATAACTTGCCATCGACGAGCAGATACTGCTTACTACGACACATCAGGCGCTCATTTTCTGTCCGATCAGTATAACCGCTGCCATCTGTCAGGTACTTTATGAAAGGTTCTCTCCAGTCGGGCTCATGCGTGGTTGGAGATGGCTCAGCGGTGCTCGACACCGGAACCGTAGCCACCAATTGATTGTCTAGAGGCTTGTCGACCGTGGGATCTTCCTCCTCAATGGAAGGCGTGAGCAGGTCTTGGACGAATACGCCATGTGGGACTTTGGCTCGGGATGATCCTAACTTGGACAGCGCATCTGCTACTTGATTTTTGTCTCGGACCACGTGTGTGTACTCGATGCCATAAAACATGTCTTCCAGCTTTCTGATCGACTTGCAGTATGCATCCATCCTTTCACTGGTCGTGTCCCAGTCCTTGTTGAGTTGGTTGATGACCAGAGCCGAGTCTCCGTAGACATAGAGACGTTTAACGCCGAGCTCAACCGCAATGCACAAACCATGTAGGCATGCTTCGTATTCAGCGGCATTATTAGATGCTAGGAAATGAATCCTGAGGACGTACCGGAGCTGCTCCTTGGACGGCGACACGAAAAGGACTCTAGCTCCTACGTCGTCGATGTTGAGGGAACCGTCGAAGTACATCTTCCAACACTCGTCGGGCCCCTGAGAGGTAGGCATGCTTAAGTCTATCCACTCAACGATGAAATCAACGAGTGCCTGAGACTTGATCATAGTATGGCTTGCGAATTCTAGGGAAAAAGGGCATAGCTCCATTGCCCACTTGACAATGCGTCCGTTTGCATCCTTGTTGCTAATTATGTCTCGCAGAGGATACTCAGTCATGACCACCACACGATATCCGTCGAAGTAATGTTTCAACTTTCAGGATGTTATTAGTATGGCATAGATCAATTTCTAGATCTATGGGTACCTGGTCTTGGATTCATTGAGCACCTCACTGATGAAATAGATTGGGCGTTGTACCTTGTAGACATGGCCGGGCTCATCGCGTTTGACCACCATGGCAGTGGAAACCACTCGATTAGTTGCCGCAATGTAAAGCAGGAGTGTTTCGTCTTCTCTGGGAGCAGTAAGGACTAGAGGTGACGTAAGGTATTGTTTCAGCTGTGTGAAGGCAGCGTCAGCTTCCTCCGACCACTCATACTTCTCGAATGCTTTGAGCAGTTTAAAGAACGGTAATCCCTTTTCGCCTAATCTTGATATGAAACGGCGGAGAGCAGCCATGCATCCGGTAAGCTTCTGAACATCCTTCACCTTTTTGGGTGGCTTCATGTCCAAGACAGTTTTGACTTTTTCCGGGTTAGGGCGTATGCCATCGTGACTGACAACGTTGCCAAGTAGTATGCCGGAAGGAACACCAAAGATACACTTCTTTGGGTTTAATTTCCATTGGAATGTGTTAAGGGCTGCAAAGGTGCATTCTAGGTTGTCAACAAGGGCATGCGCTTCCTTGGTTTTGACAACTACAGAGGTTGTCTTTTATTTCATCTTTGAGGCAAGCCTGTATAGCGCGTTGGTAGGTAGCCCCGGCGTTTTTGAGCCCAAACGACATGGTCGTGTAGCAGTAGGCGCCGAAAGGCGTGATAAAAGATGTCTTGATCTGGTCGTCCTTTTTGAGAGCGATCTGGCGATAACCAGAGTAGCAATCGAGAAAGGAAAGTAGCTCGCAACCGGCGGTTGAATCTACGACCTCGTCTATGCGAGGTAAGCCGAAGGGGTCCTTAGGGCAGTGTTTGTTGAGATCAGTATAATCAACGCACATTCTCCATTCATTATTCTTTTTGCGTACAAGAACCGGGTTGGATAACCACCCCGGATGATACACTTCTTTAATAAATTCGGCTGCCAAAAGCCGTGTAACTTCTACCCTAATCACCTCCTTCTTGTCGCGAGCGAACCGTCGTAGCTTCTGCTTGATAGGTTTGGCCTTGCTGTTGACATTCAAGGAGTGCTCGATCAAGTTCCGAGGTACACCGAGCATGTCAGCAGGTTTCCATGCGAACACATCCACGTTGCTCCTCAAGAACCTGACGAGCGCGCCTTCCTATTTGGGATCTAGGTTGGCCCCGATAAGGGCCGTTTTGCTGGGATCGCCGTCGACCAGCTAGATCACCTTGTGCTCCTTGGACTTAGTGTTCTTGCGTGGAGCCTCGAGCTCTGGGATCTCCAGGTGGTCGGTCGAGGTCTTCCTATCGTCGAGCATGGTCGTGGTCATGCGAATAGAGAGGTCGTGAGCCTCTGCTACTCTGAAGCTATCATCCTCGCAGGTATAAGCTGTGTATACGTTGCCCCTGAGAGTTAGAACTCCCTTCTCGGTAGGCATCTTCAGCACCAGATACCTGTAATGAGGTATGGCCATGAACTTGGTGAGCGATGGTCGACCCAGGATAGCATGGTAGGTACCATCGAAGTCAGCGACCACGAAGTTGACGTAGTCGGTGCGGAAGTGGTCTGGGGTCCCGAACTGCACAGGTAACGTGATCTGCCCGAGAGGTGTAGAGCTCTGTCCGGGGAGAACACCCCAGAATTGTGCCTCGTATGGCTTGAGATCCGCCTGGGTTATCTTCAGGGCCGGTAGACTGTTCTTGAACAGTATATCGATGGAGTTGCCGCCATCAATCAGCACTCTGTCGAATTGAACTTTGTTGATACAAGGATCAAGGACCAGGGGAAAATGTCCTGGCTCGGGTATTGCGGACCATTGGTCTTTTCTGCTGAAGGAGATCTCACGGTGAGACCAAGGAGGGAGCCATGGATCGACGATAAGGTTGTCGGTGTTGGCCACGTTCAAGCAAGCATGGGCGAGCAGCTTGTGTTCTCGCTTGGTCTCGATGGACACTTTGCCTCCAATGATGGTGTGTACGCAATCGGTTGGCTTGACATACTTGTGATGGGGATCTACGTCGTCATCATCGTTGTCCTCGTTACGCTATTCCCCTGCATCGTTAGGCTTGTCGGACGTGTCCGGAGCCTGTTGACGCGTGTAGATAGACTTGAGAATGCGACAGTTCTCCATGGTGTGGTTTGACTTGGGATGGAGCTGGCAGGGCCCCTTCAATGCTTTGGCATAATCTTCTTCGTAGTTACGACGCCCACCCCCTTTTTTGATGGTGTTGACTTCGCCATCGTCTTCCCGAGCACGCTTGCCCCTGTAATCGTCACGGTGGTTATGTCGCTGATTACGTTGGTTGCGGTGGTCACGGGAGTTATTGCACTGGTTGCGGCGGTCAAAATTGTCGCTCCGACCATGATTGCCGTGGTAGTCGTCGTGGTGTGGGGGGTGGTCGGAGCGTGGAACCCTTGCTGCTTCTTCGATAATTATCTTTTTAGCGTCATCGGTTTCCGCATATGTAACAGAACCGCCCAATTTATACAAGATCAAGTACGGCTGTCCCCGCTAACACGTTGACACGCGCATACTTTCACTCATATAAACCCGGTAGTCCGCCGAGTGTCCCGAAAGACCTCGGTAAATCAACATCACAACCAAGATCGCGTGATTAAGCAAATACACATCACATACGCAGGGTTGCAGCGGAAAATAATATTACAAATGAATTCATAAATAATAATACAAGTTTGGGTTTCAAAACTGATTAGTGAAAACAACATAGCTTTCAAAATATTACATTAATATATGTTCCAAATACATTGCTAGCATAAGTGACATCATCCGACAAAATCATATAGATGAGAAGTAACTATAGAATCACCGAGCCCACCGGCGGTTAGCCACCATCTTCAACAGGCCGAGAACTCCACCTGCAACATGGTGGGATAAACCCCGAAATGCGGGAATGTACTCAGCTAGACTTACCCAACGGAAACCAAAATAAAGGACACCAAGGATCATGCATAGCTTTATTTAGTGGATCCGGTGACACTTTCTTTTGCGTGAAAAGCATATGTAATAATGATTAACTTTTATCACGAACTAGCAAAGTGACTTTAAGCCATTAACTTTGTCATCTATATTAGCACCTGTACTAATCAACCCCTTGATTAATATGCAAACATTAATAACCATAGCAGGTATAATTCTCGGCAACATTATCATCATCATCATCATTATCCATTTAACCATATCGTTAAATTAATTGAATCTACGTTGTCACGCTGCTCAAGTCAAGTTCTCACTATCCGGAGAGACGGCGATTCAATCGATTCCTATCCAGGTGGAGGGTATTCCTAACACAAACCCCGCTTCCCCGTCGAGGTCGCAAACAAGTCACCTTTGGTACAACTCGGAGAAAAGTAAAAAAAGAAAAGACACGGGTCCGGGCATACACGCATTCTCAGAGAACCACTCTGCCAGAAGTGCGTGGATCTTAAACCTCGACTCCCCTTGGACTTATGCCAATGGCTCTCCGCACATCCTTACTACCTCCGAATGCATCCAACCCCCACGGTTCCCGGCTGAGTTGAGCTACTCGGCCCAGCGGTCGGAACGACTTATCCGCCAGCTAAGTGTTAGGCTGCGTTCAACATGACATGAGGACGTCAACAGATATCGGTCCTTAAACGACACTGACGGAGTCACTATGTTCAAACCTACACAAGACTCCGCCGGTCTTAATTCATTATTCACATGGTTCTTTTCCACGATAGCAAATATAGCCAACCGTGATCCACCTCATCCTAAATCTCGCGGTGACAGAAATCACCGACTTCTACCGCACTAAGCATGGCTAAGCATTTAAACCGTTCTGAACTTAAATAGGATTCCAGTCACGATATCTGGACAAGGAGGGATATATAATGCAGCAATTGGTTCCAACCAATTCCTATACTTAATGCATCATCAACAATAAAGATACTCAATATATTTGTAAAGACATGGGAGACTTATAATGCTCCGGGGCTTGCACAGGATCCGACACAAGTCGAGTGTTAGGTAGATGACACTCGCTAAGTGAGCATCTCCGTTCTAGCACTTGTCCAGTCCTTCCACCTTCGGGATAGGTCCACCATACACCGTCTTGGGTTCGGCTCCAACATCTCATCCTTCACGTGGTGCATCTAGCGTACCTAGATGAGATGCAATATGCAAGTGCATAAATATGAAGAATAGCACCATGAGACGCATCACAAAATAGCAAGCAAGACAAGCATAGTTTACACTAACACACTTAAGTACTTTTATGCGATGCTTAACTTAACATCACACAATCTATCATGCTAAGATAACAAAGAATATTATACATGGCACATAAGTCTCACAAGATCTCAGGTGTATTTAACTTAATTACTAAGGACGTGAACCACACCTAGCAACATGCAAAGCAGGTCAAGGTGAAGCAACAACTATAACCGGATATGCCAATTTCTAGACTTGCAAACAGCGGCTTCATAAATCAATCATATCTGGAGTTTTATAAATCCAAATGATATGAAACAAGACATTCTGGAAAGCTTAGGAAATTATCTACATTTCATCTTTAATCATCTCAGCATGATTCCCAAGTTAAGTAGGTCGAAATTATACATTTACAGAAACTGGTCCCCAATTGACAGAGAGCAGCCATTTCTGAAACCCAACTTTAAACAGGCATAACTCACAAACTACTTGGTCAAATGATACCAAATTTTAACAGAAGCTAGATACATGAATTATCTACAACTTTTGTACAAACAAGTTTCACAACAAAGCACATTATCATGAAGAACTTTGCTAAGTTCCCAGATCTGTCCATAAACCACATTTGCAAGAAATTAAATATTAACTTATGTTGCAAACACATAATTAGACAAAATCAACTTTACCAACATGTCACACATGACTAAAGAACACCAGAAAACCTAGGGTCCATGACCAAATAAATTCTTTTAATGCATTTCTTAATTTATTTTAGATAACAAGGTGACTTAAGGAACCTATACCAAAAGTATACAATAAATTCTACAAAAATTACAGTGGCTCACATATCCTCTCAATAGTCTACTGTATAAATTTCACTCCATTTGAATATGTATAGCAACCTCTATGAAAAAGACAAGTCGCTAAAGCAAGAAATCATGTGAGAGCAAGATAAACCAATAACTCACTCATACTTCATCCAATACTCATGAAATTTTTATCACACATCAAACATAACATGAGTAGCATGCCACAAAAATTTCACTTCATTTGAAGCCCTAGATCTACAGTTATAAAAAAAACAAATACCACTAGCATTACAAACCTAGCTGCATAAATATATTTTTACAGCTAAAACTTTAAAGTAAAACATATAATATTATAGATCTAATGCATAGAGAATTTCACAAGGATTCCAAAAAGTCCTCATTTGCTATTTTACGAATTTCCTATGAATTACTATGATTTTCTAAACTTTCAGCCGATTTAAAACAAATAGGTCCTCGAGGTACTATTCACTTGAGTCAATGACAATGCAGTTAGGCCCCTTTACTTAGTCGAATTTGAGCCCGAGGTCCTTGACGTGAATCACAGCAGGGAGGTCGTCGGGGATTCGGTCGGTGGCGGCCGGAGAAGGCTTAACGGCGGCGGTGAAGTGGAGGAGGAGCACCAGGGTGTTGGTGCGCACACTCCAAGGGGAGCCCACGTGGCTGGCCAAGGGGCACAGCACGGCCAAAGTGACCCGGGCCAGCTTGGCCGCGGCGTCAGTGCAGCGGAGACGGCGGCCGCCATGTACGGCAGCACGCGGCGCTCAAAGGACAGCCACACCACGTGCGCTTGGTGGTGGAGGTAGGCAGGACGAGGTCCGAGCAAGCGGAGGAGGACCGGCGCGACGGGAACAGGCGGCGCTGGAGCTTTGCGGCTCGGCAATGATGGCTACGGAGCTCCAACAGCAGTGGCGTGGTGCCGGCTTGGAGAGGGAGCAGGAGAAGGAAGGAGAAGTGAGAGGGCAGGAGGAGAATGGAGGATGCTCTGCTGTCCATTACGTGTTTTCAGCACACGCCCGAGGCGAGCTGGCGGCCATGCAAGCAGCAGGCGAGCACGCGGCCTGCAGCTCTGTGGATGATGTCGGCACTGTTCACCAAATTCAAAATTTCAATTCTACCTCAAAAATACGTCTGAAAGCCTAAGTTCGTCCATCCGTAACTCCTAAACAAAGACGATCTAGCAAAAACTCTATTAGTAAAAGTTGTAGATCTACATACCAGCTCCAACTTTTATTTAGAGGTTTTGGTCTAAATCTTAATGGTTCGAGAGTAATATCAACCCAAAGTGCAGCACTCGAAACTGTAACGCGCTCTCAGACTTAGAACAATTTTCACTCTCAAAAAACAGTAATACGTTTGCTACTTGTGGACTATTTTTGAGCAGGCTATGCACCGAATTAGACTTTTACCCAATTATAAAAGTTGTTTATCTAGTCAAGTACTACAACTTTACTTAAGGGTGCACTTCCATGCAAAGTTTCTAGAGTACAATTCAAACCAAGTCAAAGTAGCCTCACGGTAAAAGCTTAAATCCAAGTTTTAGACCGATGGAGGTATTTTCTTGTCCTCCGCTCAACATGAACCCTTCATGACTTTTATTCACAAGTGTAAGCAGAGTTGTTTGAGCAAGGTTGCAATGTTTGTTTGTCATTACATGTTCTTATTCACCTAATAAAGTAATTCAGGCGAGGACATAACTTGTCATTTTATGTGACTTCTTGTTTCCAAACTTCACGAAACTTTTCCATGGATCAATATAGATGGATATTGATGCGAGACACATGAAACAAGTACATCCAGCATTACTCAAGCATACCTTTTAGAAAAGGGCAACATGTAAGAAATGGTGCATGGTCCAAGTTTAAGTGGTGGCTCATTTTCATATGTTTGACCTAACATCTCCATCACCACTTAACATGCCATGGCTAAGTTTAAACCCATTGCTTAACTAGTGACAAACACCTAGGGTGTTACAGCCCTCCCCCCCCTTAAAGGAATCGCGTCCCGAGATTCGGTGCGAAAGACTTTTAAGGGAAGAGAAACTTGTCATCCAGTTCCCAACATCAGTGATAGCATTAGGCTACTTAACTTTGGAGTATCAGAGAGACTAATTTGGTCACGACACTTTCTGATACTTGCTCTTCGTCGTAAGTTGTTGTTTGAAGAATTTCGTTCATTGACTTCCATAAAGCATTGTTACATTGGAAGAAATCCAAGATAGCACTGTCCTGCGTACTTCATCCTTGATGTACGAAGAGTGATACAAGCATAAACTAAATACTTGTAACATCTACTTTCCTAGTGAATATAGCACAGACCATATGGACTTTGCACTAGACCGCAGTCTGTTGACGGATATTCCTTGCAACAGTGCTATATTTGTTCACAAGGTTTGAAAAGCAGTTCTCTACTAAAGTGGCTTGAGCACAACTTTCCGTAAAGGATTTGATCATAGACGGGATAAACATCCTTTGAGGGTATGAGAATCTGGCTAACCAATATCAAGCCGGCTATAGCGGTGCAATCACTCAGATGTCAACTGATCGAAAGCTACATAATGTTCCATGTGTGCAGTACTCTTTCTCTGATAACAACACTGTATTATCTGAGTCTGTTGAGTGGAGATGAATGTGATAGCTGACTTTGTCTACCCAGCAATTTCGATGCTCATTAGCTAAGGGAACCTTAGAATCGAAGTGGCCATAGGAATCTGGGTTAAATTTGATGCAACCTCTTGGGTAAAAACACATCGAAGGTGCCAAATGACAAGGTAGTATGGGAAAACATTGCTAAGGACGATGGATAGAGAGGCCTAGAGTACAATAAAAGTTGCAAGTATTTCTTCAAACTAGGGAAATAGTTCACGACCATGCATTATGAGTATGATTCTCCTTCATGGTGTAGTTGCTCAGTACGTTGAGTTGACTCGCACTATATCAAAACTATCTTTTGTGGAACTACTTTTGACATTGGGGCTTCATTTCTAATGTCAGTCAATATCTCCAATTTACAATTTTGAAATCTGTTGTTTGACACCTTTCAAATTGCTTTCGAGTTGCAAGGGTACAAATTGACTCGTAGAACACCTTGATTGCTCGAACATTGTTGATAGAAGAGGCCAAGAACAAGGTACAAAGGGGTCCAAGGAGTCTTCTTTAGGGCATCTAAAAGATTATCTAGCAATAATTATTGACCACGTTACATACCTCGGCATCAATTGCAAACACAACTTTCAAATGCGAAGGATGATCGTAGTCACAAAGAAATTACAGATTCTGTACTCTTCGGTTTTCTGTTCATATTTCACAAACTAGTACTCCATTGTGGATGAATTTTGGTAGAAACATAGATCCATGAGTCCCCTAACTGCTCACCAAAATTCAGCTCAAACGGACCTGGTTTGACTATCCAAATAACGCGGCTACCGAAACTGCACTGTTCTGAAATGACAGCAAACCGAGCCGACAAGATATCTCTCAAATCTGATGTTTTACTCAACCAATACTCAAACCAACTTAAGACATTGAAGGGTCCTAAGCAATGAATGAGATCACCAAGTTTGGGGTCAATCCAACTTCGTTTGAGTCACTAATCGCCGGCTTGAAGATAACCGGTTTAGTGCCACAAAATCTGGACAGATTTCGTGTTCTTTCTTTTCTTTGCTTCACACGTTGAGGTGTGTGTTTTGCACTCTCTAACCTTTCTCATAGCTGAGGATGGAGGCTAGAGTTTTCCTCACATGCTTCTCTGGTAACAACTTAAATCGTTTGATTTAGGCACCAATTTGACGATGCACAAGCATTGGACTTGTGACTATGTTTTCGGGACACAAAGCGTACTCTACATGGAGGGACTGTCCTACAAAGATAAGGGAACATCTCTTATTATCCTTCTGTGCCCCATCCAATAGAATCTGGAACAATCCTTTGATAGCACCATATACATAACGATGCTGACCGAAACTAGGAACGTGCTTATCTAGCTCTTTACTTAGCTGATATAGCATCCCGCACACTATCTGTGTGTGATTGTCCAAGATAGACTTGACTTGACAACATAGGGCTTGGAGAAGGAAGCAGTACTTGCATCGATGACCGGCTTTGCTGTTCGTTTGCTTAACATTGTTCTGTGAGATTTGGCCTTCATACTTAGCAAAAGGTTGTCACCTAGCCGGAGGTTCAGCTTCCTACTAGTAACTAATCAGTTGTCTCTCAACACTAAAAGTTCTAAATCTTCACTCTTGCCCACATAGTTGTGATTGACGCATAACAGATGGTCACCATCGAAGTCAGCAGAAAAGGGGTCACACTAGAAATGGTTGATCTCGACTGTGTGATCCACATGCACATAATGATCAAGACTTGGATAGCCAGTCATAATCATAATGTGACGTTCGATTCTTATCTAACTAACAACTTATCCAACATTAAGTGTTGTGTGCCTTTCGATCCAACAATGATGACATAAGTTGTTCACTAGGTGACGGACGTCAATCTTTGGGACAACCAAGTGGAGTCACTTGTCTACCACCTCTTGCGATCTGTTAATGTTTATGCCGGTGATATGTTCTTCAAAGGTTATCTTCCGCAGACAACAACAGAGGAAGCTCTACTACATATGGTCCTAATAGATTGATCTTTTGATAAGATATGGGAGATAACCAAGAAAGGGTCACAAGAAAATATCACATCCACCGTGTCGTTTCATAATGGATCATGACTAGCAACCCCGATACTGCTGCAGCGTGCGAGCAAAGACAACCTTGTATGTCTGCGCATACAGGAGGCTCTCGGTTTCGTCGCGGCACCATAGACTGTTAATCGTAACACCATTACTGAACTGACAACCAAAGTGAAATTTCCCGTGGCACCAATTAAATTGTAAGAACACGCATTGTGCAAAAGAGGGATAGCAACAAGGATAGTCACAAGGTTAGGAATCAACAAGGAGGCGATCTAAAGATCAAAACACAGCAACAAGAAGAGAACACGACTTATTAGCCAAAGACAAGCTGAAAGCGGGGGACTTCTTGCCTAATTTCCATATACACCTCGTGTCCACCAAAGTGAGTACCAGATAAAGATTAAACTGAGATTTGGTCTTGTCGAGCAGCATCATGCGATCAAGACTGATAAACATCCAGAGACCTGAAAGGGTTGGAGGCAAAATAAATGAGATTCAAGGGACATAGCCAATGCACTGACTAGGGATTGAGTTGATAAAGCAATGACATGACCTGCGAGGAAAAGGTTCCAAAGCCATGGTAGATAGCGATTAGCGTTGCACCGATCAGGCTGTAGGGAGAAGGAGCAATAAGGTCCGATAAGGATTTTTGAGCGAGGTCCTCCCACATAGGAGCGGAACAACCACGACACATGCAAGCATTCAAGGGAACTAAGCTTGGGCCTAAGGTCAAGCAAAGGCATAGATAAAGTCTTCGTGGCATAGCGTTCAAGGCTAGCAACCACATGTACAGGCTCAGGTTCCTAAGAGAGAATCTAATTGGAGGCGACAACCGTGCGATTACGTAACTTGAGCGTTGTTCTAAGATAAAGCTATTTGACACTCATATGCTTACCGAGGACAAACAAGGTGACAATTATGGCACTAATTAGATAACAAGCATACCTACCACATCATAGTTTCAAGCAAGCATTTGTGAGATTCAATCAAATTAGCTTAAGCACAATTACTAAGCACAAGGCTCATACACATAACAAGCATTTACCATATAAGATTTAACTACAAGCTTGGCCCAAAACCAAAGTAAGCTAAAGAATCCACTTAGTATATGCACAGAAAACTGAACAACAGTACAGTAGGCACAGGTTTCAAGCATAACTGAAGTTGTAGGCATCAAACAAAGGTGATCCTAGACTTTAGGTAAAGCTTATTAAGTTGTCTATAACTTTCTTATTATCATATGAAGATGATCCTACAGCTAACAAGACCAAACAAGACAAAGAAGACATCTCTGCCCAGATTTGGACAGATTCTGTCATTCCATTTTGCAAGCTCATAACTGGAGATTTAGATCACCAAAAGCAGTGCTATTAGACATTTTGGAAAGCTTAGAAAAAGTACTATACTTCTTCTACTATTTCCAAGAAATAATTCTATATGCACACAGGTAAAACAAACCAAATATTAAGATCTGTTCAGAACATAAGCAAAACCGACAACAAACTTACTGAAATTCATAACTCTTAACCCATAAGGCACTGGGTCATGAAATTTTTGGACAAGCCAGATACGAAAGTTAGCTACGGCTTTGGTATTCTCCATAACTATAGAAAACACCGTTATGACCACAAAAACATCACTACTACAGAAATTGTTCTAGCAGCCAACGTCCCACAAGCAAAACAAAACTTGTCTTTGTTCTACTTAACAAGAGAGCACACAAACATGTTATTCTAACAGCTCTAAACATTGTTACCTTAGACCAACAATAAATTAATTTTAGTCATAAGAATCCCAAGTACTTAAGTGAGGCCTAAAGCATTTGCAAAAGCTTGTAAGAACAACATACCCACCACTTGGCTAAACTAGAGGACATTTATAGGTTTAAACATGTAACCACAATTATTTCTAGCAAGGCTAAGCACACACTTTTCTCAAGAACTTCCTATTCAAGCAACATGGAACAAGGCATTTTGTCTAGCTTCACACAGGGAAGATAGCAACATCACATTGATCACAAGTTACTTAGTATTAGAACAAGGTGAGGGAAACATATTTATGCACAAGCACAATCGTGATGCATGCTCGTCCTATTCGTCCTCACAAAATTGCCAGCCTAAGGTGGCAATCACGTTCTATGTCGGTGGCATAACACGTACTCTCTCGATATATAGCTAGTCGTCATTACATTCAATCTACGCATTAAATGGTTAGCGTGCACTGCAGGCAAATGCATTGCAGCCCATCCCACAAGATATAAATAAGCACACAATGAAAGCGATGAGACTAAGATACTCTCCATATATACATCCCGTATGTATATATACTTCGATATCCATAGCTACCCGATAAATATACCCATAATTAAGTACCTTCATATATACATGGGTGTAACATGTAAATATTCCAAAGAACCACAACTAACTCTCCCTAGACCGACAGTTGAACGGTCATGCTCTCACAACTCACACTTACCGAGCGTAGAGACAATTGATCCATACATTACCATTCAAGCGAATGGCATCCATACAATAACACACCGTACGGACGACGACGAAAGTAAAAACCCCCATGTTAGTACTTAGATAGCCACCTAATAGTCCTTAATCGGGCATAAAGGAGGATGTCGCTAGCATAGTTTTGCAAATTAGTTTTGACAAATTTGCTCAGTAGCTAAAGTTTTAGTTAAAATAGGCTTTTAAAACCAAAACTTTGTTTTAAAACAATGTACATGACGATATTATGCTTAATCTTGCTCGATGCCACCAGAATGTGAATCCGCCCAATTTATACAAGATCAAGTACGGCTGTCCCCGCTAACACGTTGACACGCGCATACTTTCACTCATATAAACCCGGTAGTCCGCCGAGTGTCCCGAAAGACCTCGGTAAATCAACATCACAACCAAGATCGCGTGATTAAGCAAATACACATCACATACGCAGGGTTGCAGCGGAAAATAATATTACAAATGAATTCATAAATAATAATACAAGTTTGGGTTTCAAAACTGATTAGTGAAAACAACATAGCTTTCAAAATATTACATTAATATATGTTCCAAATACATTGCTAGCATAAGTGACATCATCCGACAAAAGCATATAGATGAGAAGTAACTATAGAATCACCGAGCCCACCGGCGGTTAGCCACCATCTTCAACAGGCCGAGAACTCCACCTGCAACATGATGGGATAAACCCTGAGTACGGGAATGTACTCAGCTAGACTTACCCGACGGAAACCAAAATAAAGGACACCAAGGATCATGCATAGCTTTATTTAGTGGATCTGGCTGACACTTTCTTTTGCAGAAAAGCATATGTAATAATGATTAACTTTTATCCTGAACTAGCAGTGACTTTAAGCCATTAACCTGTCATCTATATTAGCACCTGTACTAATCAACCCCTTGATTAATATGCAAACATTAATAACCATAGCAGGTATAATTCTCGGCAACATTATCATCATCATCATCATTATCCATTTAACCATATCGTTAAATTAATTGAATCTACGTTGCCGCTGCTCAAGTCAAGTTCTCACTATCCGGGAGAGACGGCGATTCGAATCGATTCCTATCCAGCTGGAGGGTATTCCTAACACAAACCCTGCTTCCCCCGTCAGGGTCGCAAACAAGTCACCTTTGGTACAACTCAGGAGAAAAGTAAAAGAAAAGACGCGGGTCCGGGCCGCCCTGCATTCTCAGAGAACCACTCTGCCAGGAAGTGCAGGATCTTAAACCCTGACTCCCCTTGGACTTATGCCAATGGCTCTCCGCACATCCTTACTACCTCCAGAATGCATCCAACCCCCACGGTTCCCGGCCTGAGTTGAGCTACTCGGCTTCGCGGTCGGAACGACTTATCCGGCCAGCTAAGTGTTAGGCTGCGTTCAACATGACATGAGGACGTACAGCGTATCGGTCCTTAAACGACACAGACGGAGTCACTATGTTCAAACCTACACAAGACTCCGCCCGGTCTTAATTCATTATTCACATGGTTCTTTTCCACGATAGCAAATATAGCCAACCGTGATCCACCTCATCCTAAATCTCGCAGGTGACAGGAAATCACCTGACTTCTACCGCACTAAGCATGGCTAAGCATTTAACCCGTTCCTGAACTTAAATAGGATTCCAGTGCGATATCTGGACAAGGAGGGATATATAATGCAGCAATTGGTTCCAACCAATTCCTATACTTAATGCATCATCAACAATAAAGATACTCAATATATTTGTAAAGACATGGGAGACTTATAATGCTCCGGGGCTTGCCTGGGATCCGACACAAGTCAGTGTTAGGTAGACGACACTCGCTAAGTGAGCATCTCCCGTTCTAGCACTTGTCCAGTCCTTCCACCTTCGGGATAGGTCCACCATACACCGTCTTCGGGTTCGGCTCCAACATCTCATCCTTCACGTGGTGCATCTAGCGTACCTAGATGAGATGCAATATGCAAGTGCATAAATATGAAGAATAGCACCATGAGACGCATCACAAAATAGCAAGCAAGACAAGCATAGTTTACACTAACACACTTAAGTACTTTGCGATGCTTAACTTAACATCACACAATCTATCATGCTAAGATAACAAAGAATATTATACATGGCACATAAGTCTCACAAGATCTCAGGTGTATTTAACTTAATTACTAAGGACGTGAACCACACCTAGCAACATGCAAAGCAAGTCAAGGTGAAGCAACAACTATAACCGGGATATGCCAATTTCTAGACTTGCAAACAGCGGCTTCATAAATCAATCATATCTGGAGTTTTATAAATCCAAATGATATGAAACAAGACATTCTGGAAAGCTTAGGAAATTATCTACATTTCATCTTTAATCATCTCAGCATGATTCCCAAGTTAAGTAGGTCGAAATTATACATTTACAGAAACTGGTCCCCAATTGACAGAGAGCAGCCATTTCTGAAACCCAACTTTAAACAGGCATAACTCACAAACTACTTGGTCAAATGATACCAAATTTTAACAGCAGCTAGATACATGAATTATCTACAACTTTTGTATAAACAAGTTTCACAACAAAGCACATTATCATGAAGAACTTTGCTAAGTTCCCAGATCTGTCCATAAACCACATTTGCAAGAAATTAAATATTAACTTATGTTGCAAACACATAATTAGACAAAATCAACTTTACCAACATGTCACACATGACTAAAGAACACCAGAAAACCTAGGGTCCATGACCAAATAAATTCTTTTAATGCATTTCTTAATTTATTTTAGATAACAAGGTGACTTAAGGAACCTATACCAAAAGTATACAATAAATTCTACAAAAATTACAGTGGCTCACATATCCTCTCAATAGTATACTGTACAAATTTCACTCCATTTGAATATGTATAGCAACCTCTATGAAAAAGACAAGTCGCTAAAGCAAGAAATCATGTGAGAGCAAGATAAACCAATAACTCACTCATACTTCATCCAATACTCATGAAATTTTTATCACACATCAAACATAACATGAGTAGCATGCCACAAAAATTTCACTTCATTTGAAGCCCTAGATCTACAGTTATAAAAAAAACAAATACCACTAGCATTACAAACCTAGCTGCATAAATATATTTTTACAGCTAAAACTTTAAAGTAAAACATGTAATATTATAGATCTAGTGCATAGAGAATTTCACAAGGATTCCAAAAAGTCCTCATTTGCTATTTTACGAATTTCCTATGAATTACTATGATTTTCTAAACTTTCAGCCGATTTAAAACAAATAGGTCCTCGAGGTACTATTCACTTGAGTCAATGACAATGCAGTTAGGCCCCTTTACTTAGTCGAATTTGAGCCCGAGGTCCTTGACGTGAATCACAGCAGGGAGGTCGTCGGGGATTCGGTCGGTGGCGGCCGGAGAAGGCTTAACGGCGGCGGTGAAGTGGAGGAGGAGCACCAGGGTGTTGGTGCGCACACCTCGAGGAGCCCACGTGGCTGGCCAAGGGGCACAACCAGACCCAAAGTGACCGGGCCAGCTTGGCATGGCGTCGGTCTGTGCGGAGGCGGGCGGCCGCCATGTCTGGCAGCGCGCGGCGCTCAAGGACAGCCACACCACGTGCGCTTGGTGGTGGAGGTAGGCAGGACGAGGTCCGAGCAAGCGGAGGAGGACCGCGGCGACGGGAACGGGCGGCGCTGGAGCTTTCTTGCGGCTCGGCAATGATGGCTACGGAGCTCAACAGCGATGGCGTGGTGCCGGCTTGGAGAGGGAGCAGGAGAAGGAAGGAGAAGTGAGAGGCGGGGAGGAGAATGGAGGATGCTCTGCTGTCCATTACGTGTTTTCAAAGACACGCCTTGCGAGGCGAAGCCGGGCGGCCATGCAAGCAGCCGAGGCGAGCACGCGCCTGCAGCTCTGTGGATGATGTCGGCACTGTTCACCAAATTCAAAATTTCAATTCTACCTCAAAAATACGTCTGAAAGCCTAAGTTCGTCCATCCGTAACTCCTAAACAAAGACGATCTAGCAAAAACTCTATTAGTAAAAGTTGTAGATCTACATACCAGCTCCAACTTTTATTTAGAGGTTTTGGTCTAAATCTTAATGGTTCGAGAGTAATATCAACCCAAAGTGCAGCACTCAAACATGTAACGCTCTCGGACTTAGAACAATTTTCACTCTCAAAAAGCGATGTCGTTTGCTACTTGTGGACTATTTTTGAGCAGGCTATGCAATCAATTAGACTTTTACCCAATTATAAAAGTTGTTTATCTAGTCAAGTACTACAACTTTACTTAAGGGTGCACTTCCATGCAAAGTTTCTAGAGTACAATTCAAACCAAGTCAAAGTAGCCTCACGGTAAAGCTTAAATCCAAGTTTTAGACCGATGGAGGTATTTTCTTGTCCTCCGCTCAACATGAACCCTTCATGACTTTTATTCACAAGTGTAAGCAGAGTTGTTTGAGCAAGGTTGCAATGTTTGTTTGTCATTACATGTTCTTATTCACCTAATAAAGTAATTGAAAGCGAGGACATAACTTGTCATTTTATGTGACTTCTTGTTTCCAAACTTCACGAAACTTTTCCATGGATCAATATAGATGGATATTGATGCGAGACACATGAAACAAGTACATCCAGCATTACTCAAGCATACCTTTTAGAAAAGGGCAACATGTAAGAAATGGTGCATGGTCCAAGTTTAAGTGGTGGCTCATTTTCATATGTTTGACCTAACATCTCCATCACCACTTAACATGCCATGGCTAAGTTTAAACCCATTGCTTAACTAGTGACAAACACCTAGGGTGTTACAGCATATTTCTTAGCGGTGGCTAGGAGCGCTGTGACCGACTCAGGCCTCTTGCGAAGGAGCTTGTCCCTTAGAGTGTCGTGGAAGCGGAGGCCAGTGATGAAAGCCTCGATTGCCTCACTATCGGATATTGACGGGACCTTGATGCTCGCACAGCGGCTCATCTTTCCGGTCTCGAATCTGCTGCAGATCATATTTGTTGCCGGGTTGCTCGTAAGTGGCAATGAAGTTGTCGATGAAAGCTTGCCTGAGTTCTTGCCAGGAATCGAAGTAGTTTGTCGGCAAGTTGACCAGCCGCTGGTGACCTGCATGACCAACAGCTACTGGAAAGTAGTTAGACATGACGTGCTTTCGTCGACCATGGCGATCTGCATGCGGTTTCATAGAGCATGACCCATAATTCGGGTTCTCCTTGCCGTACATACTTCAAGTTTTTCGAGCTTGAAGTTCTTGGGCCATATGACTTGGCGAAGGTCTTTGAGTAAATCGCTTCAAACCCGGCGGGCCGTGGGTAGTATCATATTCCATACGGCGATAGCTCTCGTGGGATGCACGATCGTTGGCTCTCTGGTTGATGCGATCACACAGATCACGTCCTCCGAGGTAGTGGCAGAGATCGTTATTGCCATCGTGGCGATCTCGGTTGCCATCCAGATTAGCCCTGCAACCATGGTTGTCGCGGCGGTTGTCGTCTCAGACGTTGCAGCGATTGTCCTATCGACGGCGGTTGTCATCTCGACCGCCATCATGGCCGCCATTTCGCCTTGATTTGTTATCGATGGTCGTTGTTGCACGAGCCACGTGGGTTGGGTGGTCGTGGCGGCATGAGTCTTCGGCGGTATGTGGCTTGACTCGACCGAGACGGAGGAGCCGGGCTTGATTTACAATCTCTGATGCAGGCCATAGCAGCCGTCAGATAGGCTTGTATTTCATCGCGAACTGCCTGAGTTTCCAGGGTATTGGGTAGTTGTTGCATTGTCGCCATAGCGACGGCTACGTTGGCGCTTGGGGTCCTAAAGACCTGTTTATCCCCCACCCTGTTGAAAGCATTGTTGAGGTCGCGTGGCTGGACCCTTATGCGTCGTGCCTCCTCTTCAGCTTCAGCTTCAATTTGTCGGCGATTAACCCGGTCAACATTACGTGCTTCGCGTGCAATCCTTTCCTATTCTGTTTCGCGCCGATTCGCTGGTGGTTCATCATTCTCGACAACATTAATCAAATCCCTTGTCTTGGTGGGAAGGACGGAATTGTGGGTACCACGAGGCGTGGTCCAGGATATCCGGATCGTATTCGACGCCTTCATCATCGTGGACGCCGGAGCTCGGTGTGGTCGGAGGCATTGGATGCGATGCTAGACGAGGAGCTGAGTCACCCTCTTAGATCGCGTGTGGATGGATCCTTCTTGATAATCCTCAATCCGGACCATGTTGACGAAATTTCACGGCTTCGACTGAGGTCGACATAGATCCAAGCGGCGTTGTATATTACACGTGTAGTTGGAGGCGGCGTTTACGCGGGCCGTAGGGCTGGGCCTAGTAGTTCTCCGTCAAGGCTTCATACTCGAGTGGAGACCCATCGCGAGGTCGGGCGGCGACGAAGCGGGCGCCCTTCGAGGAGTAGATATGAACACGAGATCTGTACCAAGTCGTAGTGGACGGTCGCCCAAGCCGGTCAGGTAGATCTATTGTGGGAAGCGGTTACCTGCTCATTAGGTCCACTTTGAATTGAACTTACCAGAGCTAGGGTTTCAGTGAGCTTTGTGCCGACTCGATCGATGGAGTCGAGCAAGTCGGTGTTGTCGATCTGCCTCCTTTGTAGCGGGAAGCGACGACGGATTGTCGGCGTGGTGAAAGCGATGCGGGCGTGGTCGGAGCCATATCCACCATGGTCGGAGCCGTATCCACCGTGGTCAGAGCCGTAGCCGATGCAGGTGAAGCAGCGGTCGACGCAGATTGAATCCGCGCCTCCTCCGTGATCATGGCGATGAAGTCATCGGAGCCGATGGTCCAGGTGATCTGACCGATGGTGAACGTGAGGCTGTTCGACGTAGCCATGAAGCCAGGGATGATGACCATCTTGTTCGCTTGGAGAGCAGTACGCACACCCCCTACCTAGCGCGCCACTGTCGACGAAATATGGTCAGCGGTCTACCCAGGGGTATGCCCAAGGTAGTAGATTGTCGGCAGGCAGATGCGCAAACCACAAACAAGATGGTGATGCAAGACACACGAGGTTTTATCCAGGTTCGGCCATCGAGAAGGCGTAATACCTACGTCCTGCGTCTGATTGTATTGCTATATGTCAATGAGAGATGTTTTTTTAGAGGGGTCCCCTGCCCACCTTATATAGTCCGAGGGGCAGGGTTACAGATCTGGAAACTAATCCTAGTCAGTTACAATTGCTATAGGTGACCAGATAAGGATTCCTATTCTAACTGACCGAGATCTTGCTTGATCGCCAAATCTGTCTTGACTCCTTGCGTGGGACTCCGAACAGGTTGGTCAGGCCGCGCGTCGTCTTTTGGTGGACCGAACCCACTGATCCGGGCCGGCCCAATCTTAGCCGTAAGGGTATAGGGGTTAATACCCCCACACCGCCCAGGTCACCAGTTAAACTAGTCGGCATCGACTTTCATCTCCTAGGTCACCAGTTAAGCTGGTCGGCTTCAACTTCCACTACTCGGATCACTAGTTAAACTGGTCGGCTTTACGTCAAACTGCTCGGACTTATTTAAGACAGCGTTGCTCAAAGGTTACAAGGCGCTCGGGGACTAGCTGTGGGGGTATGGCCCCCGGTATCCATAAGACGGGACATGGGCCGCACCATCAGAGGTGGCCCAGCCCATAAGATCATGGCCTACGGTGCTCGGCTCTAGTCGACGTGCACCGCAAGGCAACCAAAAGAATCTTGAAGATAGAGAAGGATCTGTTCGGATACAATAGATGCCATATTCCTTGTAAATACTTACCATATAGCCGAATAGATCTAGATCTAACCGACTTATAACCCTGCCTCCCAGACTATATAAGGCGGGCAGGGACCCCCCTCGAAATCATCTCATATTTAATACAATACAACAAAGACACATGACGTAGGGTATTACGTCGATCGATGGTCTGAACTCACCTCAAAATCGTTGTCTCTCGTCTTGTGTCACCATCCGGTTCTTATCACGCCGCACCTCCACCGATCAATCTACCTTCATGGGATATCCCTTAGAGGACCTATCGAGCATCTTTTGTCGACAATAGGTCATTTAATGCTCCATCTTGCATACGTAGGTAAGCTTATGCTAAAATTTGGCTTATCTTTGGTGCTTATGATAAAATATTGTGAGAGGAAAACACTGTTTCATAGCTGAAAAGTTGCTCAAGCCAACAGGGGCATTGAAAGCGAGGGCGGCGTGCATATTTTTTTAATTTTTTAGGAACATTTGCCTATCCTATGCGGTGGTGTGAGGGGGAACCGGTGAAGGGATAAGGTTGCTGCAGGCGCTGACCGAGCCTACACCTATGCTTGAGACCCGTGTCAATAGGCCAGCAACACACAATGTTACCATCTCAGAACGACTCACATTAAGGGATGGAGGGAGTAAGTGTTTACATATGCCAAATAGGGTTGTCTTTTTCAGTTTACTTTTTTTTTGAAGAAACAGGTTTTCCTGAATTACACAGTACAACACAAACGTTAACAACACACGTACTCACCCCCTATGAGCACCTTCGAAGGACTGAGTCGGCAGATCTCGAGTGTCGACGGAGACGTCGTCTACCACTAAAACATAGCGTCGTTAAATCCTAAAATAAATCTAGAAAAATGCGAACACCTGTGCCAAGTCAAGGACTTGAACCTGGGTGGGTAGGTTCGACCATAAAGAACCTAACTAGTTGGTGTGGCTTATCAAAGTAAATTGATTAAACTTATTGTAAAAAGCAAATAAAAAAGACATACGATGCAGGCACACTAAATTACCATAAACTTATTCGAGAAACTAGGAACTCAGACAAAGCTTCCTCGATCACCGTTGATATAAATACAAATATCGTTCTACAAAAAGACTAATTACTTAAAAATATAAGCTTCTAAATTCTTTTAAAAATATTGACAAACACAGAAACATTGTTCTACAAAAAAAGAATAATTAGCTAAAATATAGGCATCTACTAATAACGGTGTGGCTAACGCACGGGCGTCCGGACGCTAGCCCCCATCTAAGCATCAACTGCTAAGCCTGCCTCGCCTTTTCTAAAAAAACCGCCCCGCATGCAACTCTGCGCCTGCACCTTCGCCCCCGCATGCCGCATGCAACTGTTGCGCCTGCACACCCGCCCCTGCATGCTGGTGCGTCTACGCATGCAGTTGTGCGCCTCATGCCTACTGATGTCCACCTCGTGCCTCCTGATGCGCATGCAGGTGGGGACCCCACGCTCGCTTCGTTTACCTATCATGTGGCGACCGTTGCGCCTACGGGGACCGTCTCCGCATGCGCCCACTTCCTACGCCGACTAATGTTGCAACATGAAGCACCTCTGCAACATAGTCTGAAACAGGTGAAACATTTGCAACATCCAGATAAAACACTTGCATCATATGTCCGAAACATATGAAACATTTTGAATAGACGCTTGCAACATATGTATATAGCCACTGAAACATATGCAAACATCAAAATAAAAAGACTTGCAACATACGTCTAAAACAGACAAAACATTTAAAACATATACTTGCAACATACTGTATATCCATTGCAACATATAGATGAAACACATATAACATCTGGATAAACACACATGCAACATCCAGATAAAACATATGAAACATACGTCTAAACGCATGAAACATATGATTGTAATATATTCTTATCTACTTGCTGCACGAGGCGTGAGGCGCGGGGTGCACGTGGCGTGAGGCGGGTCCAGTGCGACCGTGCGAAGCACGAGGAGCAGGGTCGCACAACGCGAGGCGGGAGGCACAAGGACATGTGGCGCGAGACAGGTCTGGTGCGACTGTGCGAGGCGCAAGGTGCAAGGGCGCACGGCGTGAGGCAGGAGGCGCAGGGGCAAGGCGGGGTACCCGGGGACTATGTCCCACGGCACGGCGCGAGGTGGGTCCGTCCCGTCCACGTCCAGATTGCATTAACGAACTAATAATAAACATATATACGCCTTGTTCGTTTGGGCTGGTTTGGCTTATAAGTCATGGCTGAAAGTACTGTTGGCTAGTTTGGTGTGAAAGAAAAATACTATTCGTTGACTGATAAACCACGACTTATAAGCCAAATATGACCAAGCTAACACGCTGATAGTATAATGACTTTGGTGGGCAATCTAGTCAACTGAATTACGCTCTACTTGTAGAGAGACGAAAACAAACAATGATCGGACTGTTGTGGTATATATTAGCAATGCCAGTATGTTTTTGAGAGAAAGCACTGCCAGTATTTTTTTTGAGAGAAAGCATTGCCAGTACTTTATCTTTTTTTAATTATTTTTTGGAGTAACGGGTGCACTTTTTTTTGACAAACCAAGTAGTAGAACTTTATTGATCAAGAATTGTTACACTGTTTAATAGAAGTTCAACAATAGAGCTAGGGAATATCGTCCCAAATACAATAATTTTTTAAAATCATAGTCCGCCTCCGGTTCACGAGCCACTTGGTGCACTTTGTTTTACATGTTGACATCTCTTGGAGATACCTTTCGGCAAAGCCTGAAGAGGAGATACCTTTCTGCGGCAGGATCCTCTTCTCTAGATCTGTTCAATGTCAACGGTGTTAAATGGTAACCACGTCTCCGCAGAGGTTTTTGACTTGCTTTATATCAACCTTTTTCATCAGTTCGTTACTTCGATATCAAGATGGTTGGAAGCTCGGAAGTACGGAGCTTCTTCACATTACAGACTAGAGCGATGCTTTTCTTCATTATTGTAGAATATTTTTAAAAACTAGAAAGCCAGAGAAAAATCACACAATCACTAGGGAGCGCTCACTATTGCATTTTTCTCGTAGTATAGTCATCCCACTCTACCTTCCAAATTATAGATCATCATTTTGACTGTATTCTAAGTCATAGTTATATAAATTTGACTAAGTTACTAGAAAATATATTAACATCTATAAGTTTAAAGAAAATATTCTATCAAAATATCGAAATATATCTTATGGAGAGTTTAATAAAATTAGTTTGATGTTCTGATGTTGGTGCAATTTTTTTATAAACTTATGTCATGTTTGATGACTAAATAAGTTTAAAAGAACTCAGTTTATGCAAATAGCCATTAGTTCAGAAATAAGCTATACTCTCGGTTGGAAAACCCCTTCAGTCCTGATTTTCTAACCGGGAGCACGAATCCGAAACTAAAGGGCCTCTCCTTTAGTCCCGGTTTCTCACTCGGGACTAAAGGTCTCAGTTGGTAATACCAACCGGGGCTAAAGAGGCCTCCTGGCCTGGCCACGTGGGCCGGCCCTTTAGTCCCGGTTGGTACCAACCGGGACTAAAGGTTTTTCTTTTTTTTTGTTTCTATTTTTAATTGATGATTCGTTTTGGTTTTTGAATAAGTTTTCGAATACGCATTCTACGCTGCTAATAATATACGTATTCTACACGCTTATAATGTTCAAACATTTTATACAAACTAAAGTATGAAACTAACGTATATATTACATGCATATACATATATTGTACGTTATTTTATATACATATAATATGTATATATATATTACAAATAAAGTTTGCATTGTATATTCTATCATATCTTTGGGATAACAAATTCACTACATCTGGTTTGGCTTCCATGTTTCGTTCATGTCATTGTAGAACTCGCCGGCGGGGTTTAAAACCTGGTCATTAAGAAATCCTGCTATAGTCTCTTAGATTGCTTTAAGTTGGTCACGTCGTATGATTTTTTCCTTCAACCACATAGTCTTCAATAAAAGTTAAAAGAAAAGTATTAATATATATATATATATGTGTGTGTTGGTCATGTGATTACTTATATATATAAGCAATAAAAGAAATTGTCAATATATGAATATATTTATATAACGTACTTTGAAGATCTCTTCAGGAGTTCTTTTTGAGTACGCCATGATGAACTCGTAAACATAGTATCCGCAGTAGTTGGTCCCCTGTTCTTGCCTCAGAACCCACTTTTACGAGAAAAAAGATCCGGTGAATTGAAAGCATGCATGGTGTCAATTGAATTATATACATATAAATGTAGCTAGTATTTACTTTGTGTGTGATTACATCCAGTGGCGCTTTGCAATGTTTCATGTGGTGTTCCTCAATGAAACTTTTTCAAACACTGCGTCCAATAAAATAAAAAATTAATTTGACATTTAATAATTGTTACAGTTAAGAGATCGGGCTATATATAGTTGCTAGAGAGACCAAATTACCCTTGAATAATATCTATCATGTCTTGGTACTCTGTTTGCTCTTTTCTTAACGAGTCTAAGATGCTCAACCGACTATTGGCCATATCGATGACTATCAATATCCAGTAATTTCTGCATATATTTTTATACACAAATATGATCGACATTAACTAGAGTCAACATATATATATATATGGGAGATAGCTTAGCTAGTAAGCAAACAATTAAACAAATGTTGGGCCTCGAATATTTTTGGTTTTCGCCGTTGTGTTCGTCGATCCAGAGGGCTACGTATAAAAAAAGGATAAATAAATATCATGTGTACACATAATAGATGATAGATATTCAAATATATATATAAATATATATACCTCGCCAGTATTTTCTTGCACAATATTTTCTTGCTTATTTTCAAAAGCTAGGTATTGACTCCCGTCATCTACATCCTGCTGGTCACCATCGGCAAATTGAGTGTCGGTGTCGATAATATCCATCATTTCTTTATCCATGTTGTCTCTCGGGGCAGCTATCTAGCTTTTACACCACTAGATATATCTATAAAAAATAAAAACCATATATCTATAAAATGGATCGAGTCATGTGCTTATAATTAATTAAATAACAACACTCGAAATTCAAGTCTCCAAAGCATAACTTTGATTTCTTATTTTCTAGAAATATTTATTGGCAAGTGATATATATAATAAATTTATATATATAACAATATAAATTTTAAACTCTCTAATATGTATAACAAATATATATATATATATAACAATACAAATTTATATATATAACAATATAAATTTATAACTCTAATATATATGTATAACAAATTTATATATATATAAATACAAATTTATAACTCTCTAATATATATATAACAATACAAATTTATAATTCTCTAATATATATAACAAATTTATATATATCAATACACAGTACGTTGGAGCCAAGCGGCTTTGGTGGCGTGTGGGGGGCGGCCGTGTGTTAGCGGCCGGCGTTGGGGTTCAGTCGAGGCCATGCACCTCCCAGCGTGCTTCATGGAGGAGGCGACGGGTTCTCTGGCGGCCAAGGGAGACTCATGGGCGTCAAGAGGCGCACGAGCCGTCCCCGAGGCGGCGGCCTTGAGAGGAGTCGTGGGACTCGGACCACTGCAATCGAAGAGTGCGTCGGATCTCGGGAAGGAGAAGATTGGCACCGGGTCCAGCGACGGCGAGGTCAAGGATGATGAGGTGGCCACGGGCGACGGTGACGAGGGCGGCGGCAGCGGCAGTGGCGATGGGCGACGAAGATAAAGAGTAAGGAGGAAGAAGAAATAGTCATCTTATATAGGGGAGGGACCTTTAGTCCCGGCTCCTGTAAACGCCCGGGACGAAAAGACCGTTAGTCCTAGCTCGTAATACCAGCCGGGACTAAAGGTTAGTCCCGGCTTGGTATTACTGATCCGGGACTAAAGGTGTATTTTGGCGAACCATAAAAATGCAGATCCACCTTTAGTCCCGGTGGTAGATCTACCCGGGACTAAAGTTGGGCTGCAGATTCACTTCCTGCCCGTTTCAAGCTCCATTTATTTTTTTATATATATTTTTCTATAAAATGTTAAAGTCTTATTAATTGCACAGTAAATTAAATACAAGGCATAAAATTGTTTTAAAAGAATATGGATTTACTTTTGCTTTATTGCACACAGGAAAATTGTGTGACCTAAAGTTTTTTGTTTTTTCTTATAAATATTGAAACATAATGTCATTAATAATTACTATTTCATTAATGCAAAAATATAGTGTTTAATTTAAATCTTTAAAACTTTTGTTTTTGATTGAAAATTTGTTTTCACATCATTTTAACGTAAATCTTTTCATTTTTTTTATCACTCATTGTCCAAAAGCGACATGGAAATCCCACCATCAAACACAAATTTAATCTGAACATAGAAAAAAAGAAAACATCTAATAAACATCTCTGAATTCATAATTATTACATAATACTTCTAATACACACTATTAAACATCACTATATATATTAAGCGGGCACAGTAGTGAACTTCTTCTTAACGTATATCCCTTGGTTATGATCGCGCCGTAACCATGGAGTGTCCTCATCATTTAGTTGGATGCTTGGGTCTTTGTTCACTGTGAAGGTTGGAATTCGGTCATCCTTTTCATAATCTTCTGATATGTCTAACTTGTCTTCAATTCCGATGATGTTTCTTTTCCCTAAAAGAACTATTTGGTGCTTTGGCTCATTGATTGGGTCGTTGTTATTTTTTTCTCTCTTCGGTTTTGTAGATATGTCCTTGACATAGAACACCTGATTCACATCCTTGGCAAGGACGAATGGTTCGTATTTATACCCAATATTGTTGAGGTCCACGGTTGTCATTCCATACTGGTTGTCGACTGCTACCCCACCTCCAGTCACCTTTACCTATTAGCACTTGAACAAAGGTACCTTAAAAGTAGGTGCATAGTTTAGTTCCCATATCTCCTCTATGCGGCCATAGTATGTTTGCTTATTTCCATTAGGGTCGATGGCATCTATGCGGACACCACTGTTTTGGTTGGTGCTCCTTTTATCTGGGGCTACTATGTAAAATGTATTCCCATTTATCTCGTATCCTTTGTATGTGAGGATATGCCACGATGGCTGCCTAGCCAACAAATACAGTTGCTCATCAATACTCTCATCACCCTGACATTCTTTTCGCAACCAGTCACTGAAAGTTTCCATGTGCTGACGCATAATCCAAGCTTTAGACTTCCCTAGAAACTTGGATCGGAGCAACTCTTTATATGTCTCGATATACGGATCCACCAAGGAGGAGTTTTGCAGAACTGTGTAGTGTGCTTTATTAAAATAATTGTCCTACATACCAATATATGGTTTCTTCCCTAGTGTCTCCTTTCCACTTAGTCTCCTCTCATGTCGCGATTCAGGAACACCAATCGGGTCAAGATCGGGAATAAAGTCAACACAAAACTCAATGACCTCCTCTATTCCATAGCCCTTGGCGATGCTTCCTTCTGGCCAAGCACGGTTGTGAACATATTTCTTTAGGACTCCCATGAACCTCTCAAAGGGGAACATGTTGTGCAGGAACAAGGACCGAGAATGCTAATCTCCTTGACCAGGTGAACTAGGAGGTGTGTCATGATATTAAAGAAGGAAGGAGGTAACACCAACTCAAAGCTGACAAGACATTGAACCACATCATTCTGTAGTTTAGCTAGATCCATTGGATCGATTGTCTTCTAAGAAATTGCATTGAAGAATGCACATAGCTTCACGGTGGCTAGACGTACATTTGGAGGTAGAATTCCTCTTAATACAACTGGAAGCAATTGCGTCATGAGCACATGACAGTTATGGGACTTTAAGTTTAGGAATTTCTTCTCTGGCATATTTATTATACCCTTTATATTTGAGGAGAATCTAGAAGGTACCTTGATGCTTGCTAGGCATTCAAACATGCTTTCCTTCTCTTCTTTGCTAAGAGTGTAGCTGGCAGGACTTAAGTAATGGCATCCATCATTTGTCTTCTCTAGATGCAGGTTATCTCGTTCTTTCAAACACCGCAGGTCCTATTGTGCTTCAAGTGTGTCCTTAGGCTTCCCATACACACCCATGAAGCCTAGCAGGTTCACACAAAAATTCTTCATCAGGTGCATCACGTCGATTGTGCTACGGACCTCTAGGATTTGCCAATAAGGTAGCTCCCAAAATATGGACTTCTTCTTCCACATGGGTGCGTGACCGTCGGCATCGTTCGGAATAGGTTCGCTGCCATGTGCCTTTCCAAATACTACTTTCACATCCTTGACCATATTGAGTACATCCTCACCAGTTCGGTTGCCTGGCTTGGTCTGGTGGTCTGCCTTACCTTTAAAATGCTTGCCTTTCTTTCTTAGGGGGTGATTCGCAGGAAGAAATCGACGATGGCCAAGGTACATGACCTTTCGACATTTTTTCAAGAATATACCTTTAATGTCATTGAAACAGTGCGTGCATGCATTATATCCCTTGTTTGATTGTCCTGAAAGATTACTTAGAGCAGGCCAATCATTGATTGTTATGAACAACAATGCTCGCGGGTCAAAGTGCTCCTGTTTGTGCTCATCCCACACATGTACACCTGGTCTGTTCCACAAAAGTAGAAGTTCTTCAACTAGTGGCCTTAGGTACACATCGATATCGTTGCCAGGTTGCCTTGGGCCTTGGATGAGCACTGGCATCATAATAAACTTACGCTTCATGCATAACCAGGGAGGAAGGTTGTAGATACATAGAGTAACAGGCCAAGTGCTATGACTACTGCTCTGCTCCCTGAAAGGATTCATACCATCCGTACTTAAAGCAAACCTTAAGTTTCTTGCATCATTTGTAAACTCCGGGAATTCTCTATCGATTGCTCTCCACTGGGACCCATCAGCAGGGTGTCTCAACATATTGTCTACCTTACGGTCTTCTTTGTGCCATCGCAACAACTTTGCATGGTCTTTATTTCTGAACATACATTTTAAGCGTGGTATTATAGGAGCATACCATATAATCTTGGCAGGGATTTTCTTCGTGGGACGTTCACCCTCAACATCACCAGGGTCATCTTGCCTGATCTTATACCGTGATGCATGACATACCGGGCATGCATCTAACTTCTCATACTCCTCGCCATGGTAGAGGATGCAATCATTAGGTTATGCATGTATCTTCTGGATTTCTAATCCTAAAGGGAAGACTACCTGTTTTGCTTCGTACGTAGTGGCGGGCAATTCGTTATCCTTCGGAAGCACCTTCTTTTGGATTTTCAGTAACTCCCCAAATCCCTTGTCAGATACACCATTCTTTGCCTTCCATTGCAGCAATTCCAGCGTGGTACCCAACTTTTTCTGCCCCGCATCACAAGTTGGGTATAACAATTTCTTGTGATCCTCTAGCATACGCTCGAACTTGATCTTTTTCTTTTCACTTTTGCATTCTCTTTGTGTGTCACGAATAGCCTGACCAAGATCACTAGCGAGCTCATCTTCTGCCCCTACCTCTTCTTCAGCTTCCCCCATTGCAGTATCATTGAAGGCACCATATTCAGTAATAATGTCATCATCATCCCATTGTTTTTCTTCACCTTCTTCTATTACAACCTCGATTTCTCCGTGCTTCGTCCAACAAATATAGTTTGGCATGAAACCCGACTTTAACAAGTGTGAATGAAGACTCCTTGAGCTAGCATATTCCTTCAAATTCTTACATATGGCACATGGACAGCACATGAAACCATCGTGTTTGTTTGCCTCGGCCACACGTAAGAAAGAATGCACGCCCTCAATGAACTCTTGGGAGCGGCGATCAGCATTGTACATCCAATGCTGGCTCATCTGCATTATATGACATACATACCATATTAAAACCTAAAACATAATTAGTTAATTATACGACATACATGCCACCACACAAGGTATTAATTTATGAAAGTCTCGCTACAATGTAGACAATCCCAACTACCACTAAAAAAACTAAAGCTAAAATGCACTTCAGCAGCATAAGGATTTCGCGACCAATCCCAACTAAAACAGACAGATCATGCATTTGTTCAACATCTATGGGCTTCTTCCGCAGGATCACTGCCTCATCAGCCGCCGTAGCCGCCTGTGCAAGAGAGTTTTGCACGTGTTCAACATACTCTTCCTCCCAGTATCAGCTTGAACATCCAGTGCCATCCCACTGAAATTAAAACAAAAAATTAGAACTTTAATCACAATCATCATGAAAATAAGTATAAATTAACCATAATCATCAAATGCGACAAAATAACTCACATTGCGATCCAGACACTTGTAGAAGATACAACCCTTGTTGGGACACTCCTTCCTCACCCGGTACTCCATCACAATCTTCTCCTCACACTTGCCGCATGCAATGAGAGGGAGGTCCGGCCTCAGTCGCTTTGGAACCCGATGAGAGGCCGAGGACTCGGAAGCAGTTGCCATCTACTCTCTATACTCATTTTTAATATAATATAAATTTCTCATTTTATAAACAAATAAAATTAAAAAACTCTAAAATTCTCTATATCTCTAAACCATGAAGTGTGCTATGCATGCTAGAAATGAAAGCTGAATACTAGTTTTGAATAACTACTTTAACCTTCCTTCATCCAAATATGCAAACTTTAAAGTGATTTTGAGCTTAAATGGCTTACAAATAAAAAAATCCACCATAAAAAACCACATATATCTAGTCCATAAAATGAAATATGCTACTGATGAAACATGGGAGTATAAAGTTGGTAACCTTTAGAATCGAAGAATCGATGGAGGAATCGAAGAAATCTTGTGATTACCGGCGATGAGGAAGAAGAGAGGCCGGCGATGAAGCAAGAACACTAAGCTTGAAGTGGCTCGGGCTCGGAGAGGAAGAAGGGGTATATAGAAGGGGACCTTTAGTCCCGGTTGGAGACAGCAACCGGGACTAAAGGTCCCTTTCTAGTCCCGAACAGAGCCTCCAGCCGGGAGTAGACTTTTACTCCCGGTTGGATGGATCAACCGGGAGTAAAAGTTAACCTTTAGTCCCGGTTGGTAGCTCCAACCGGGACTAAAGGTCCCCTGCAGCAAAAGCCTGTCACAGTAGCCGTTGGGCAGGGACCTTTAGTCCCGGTTGGAGCAGCCAACCGGGACTAAAGGTTTCTCTAGTTCCGAGCGCGAAAAATGCTAAGACTAAAACCAAATTTTGAAGTGGATCAAAAGTCGTTTCTCTACTAGTAAGCCCAAGTCTAGCATATAGACATTTTGAATTATTTAATCACCCCCTTATAAAAAAATTCATAGTCGGTTCCCTCCAACTATTAGGGCTTATATAAAAAGGTTAGCTGATCCAAACGAGACTCTAGTCAAAGAAAAAAAATATAACTTAGTACAAAGGCAAATTGAGCTATTAATTTAAAACTGAGAAAAGTTCCTTCCATATTGTTTTGTAAGGCTTATTAGTATTTTTCATTTATGCTCTAACATAGCGTGTTGCAGCAGTGCCAAGGCAAGACCATTAAGAGTTGTATATAAATAAGATAAGGGCAGTCTCAATGGTGTATTGATAATGGTTTCTATCCTTATTAAATGACTTGCCATGTAGGCAAAATGCTGATATGGCAACGTAGTTAATAAAGAAAGAGAGTAAAAATCATAGAAATGGTTTCCTCATGAAGAAACCAGGTCTTCTCTTGATCCAATGCACCAAAAAACCATGAAATCGTTATTAGGGAAAAACCACCAGATTCTAGGAGACTCGTGCCGCACTTTCATTGGAGGAAGAAGATAGAGTTGGAAGAGAGAAAGAGAAAATAATTATTACTCATAGAAACCATGAATTGAAAAGTAATACTTTTTTTATGCGGTATCCTATATTATAAAAACTACTAGTTTCTTTTATTGATACTGTCCTAATAACCCTCGTGCACAAGAAAATCACAGCTCTCTCAGGCATCCTGGAACAGTTTGAGCAGTGTTTCATCGTGGAATTAATTAATACCTCATGCACAAGAAAATCGCAGCTCTCTCAGGCATCCTAAACTGTTTTGGTTACGCCTCTAAATTTTAGTCACTGTCCCATCGAATATTTGACACATTCATGGAGTATTAAATATATATTAATTATGAAACTAATTACATAGTTTGCGATTAATTTGCGAGATGAATCTTTTAAGCCTAATTAGTCCATGATTTGACACTATGGTGCTACAGTAAATATGTGCTAATGATGGACTAATTAGGCTTAAAAAATTCGTCTCATGAAGTACTGACGGATTATGTAATTTATTTTTTTATTAGAATCCGAACATCCATATAACATCCTACACACCTCCTAAATTTTAATGACCAGATCAAACACCACCTTAATGGACACCGGCCACACCAGCCTCAGCACGACACCACGCACGCAGCTGACTTTTAAAAAACAAAAAATAACCGGCCCTACCCTCCTCCTATCAAATCAAAGTAATAATAAAAAAGAAAAAATGTCATGTGCTTCACAGCTTCGGTAGAAGTTACAGCATGAGACTCTCTCCAACAATGAGAACCTAAACACAAACACCCATTCTCTGGTTTAGATCATGCATAGAAAAAGGGTCCGCACCCAAAATTTAGCTTCTCCAACAGTCAACGCAAATCAGCCCTCCGCGAAACAGTTGTGCGTGCTTTCACGGCCCCCCGGATCTCTCTCTCTCCGCCTCCTCGGCTCCTCCCCCGCCCCAAACAAAACCTCCCCAAATCCCTCCTCCACGCCCATCCCATCCCTCGATCCCATCTCCACCGGCCATGGCGACGGTCACACAGGGGGTGCTGCTATGGCTGCTGCAGGCGATGCACACGGAGGAGCGCATGGCGGGGTAGCACCGCTCGTCGGTGCTGCAGGTGACGGCCGTGGTGCCGACGCTGACAGCCTCCACCTCCGACTCCCCGCTCCTCGCCGCGCCGCCCTCCAACGGCGTCCTCCTCAACCTCTCGATGGCCTCCACTGCACCTACGTCCGTGTCCCGCCCACGACGCTGACGCCGACACACACTGCTGCAGCCCGCCCGCAGCTTCGTGGGCCACCTCGTCCACCTCGACCGCCTCCGCTTACGCGCCCGTACAGACAGCGGCGGTTGGACTCCGCGATCGTCCCGTCCTCCGCCTCCCCCATGCGTCGGCAAGCCCGAGCCGCTGTCAGCGCGCACAGCATCCTGCGCCCAGCAGCTCGTCATCCACCCGCAGCCGCCGCCGCCGCGCCACGCCGCCCCTCATGCCCTCCTCCTCCAACCCCTCCGCTGCGCTCCAACGCCAGGCCGAGACCGCCGCCGTCAAGCGGACCGTCCCGGTCCGAAGAACGTCGCCGCCGACTCAAGCCCGCAGCAACCCGTCAAGCGCCGGTTCTCGTCCCCGGCGCCGCCGTCCAAGTAGTGAGATCCGTCGTCCGCCGCCAAGCCCGTGGTCTCGCGCGCTTTCCTCTTCCTTCCCCTCCCGCGAAACAGTTGTGCGTGCGCGGCAGAGATATGGGTCGAGGAGAGAGAATGACGCTTATTTGTGTTCCCACTCCACGCCGACGCAAATTGGGTCTCTGCTTTGCCTGTTCCGTTGAACCATGCTTTTTTCACCCAAACCGACATGAACAACGCATATTTAGGTTTGGGTGTCGTAATAGCCAGTCTGTTGGGGACAATCTGAGATCAACCAAATTCTTCATGGAGTTTTTCTGATACCCTACACTCCAAACTCTGAAGAAATATTTTCTGAATACTTTTATACATAGAAGGCTTTGAATTCAGACTGTACAATGGTCTCAGCATTTTGTAAACCGGGCGCCCCCTGCGACTATAGCACACTGTGCATCCAAATTTTATAAATTCCATCCCTGTGCAAACAGTGTTCATCCGAATTTAAAATATTTTTCAATTACTGCGCAAACAATGTTTAACCAAATTTTAAATATTTTTGTTTACGGTGCAAACACTGTCCAGCCGAATTTTAAACATTTTTCACTGTACATCGCGGGCGCGGCGGCAGCGCGCCCCGTCGTGCTAGTATACTACTCATGCATGGATCTTGGGATGGTGAGTCTAGGCCATCACCAATCAAGCATGGGCAACGGTCAATGGAACACGGTATCTGGTGGACAATTAATCAATCATGATGTGATTTTGTATCTGGATTGAACATTTGAACTCTGCACGTATAATAAAGAATATGGAGAGATTAGCTTCTTATTTAGAGACACTGGATTTTGTCAAGTAGTAGGAAGAAAAAGGAACAAAGAAACGTTATTTGCGTGTGACGATGTGAGAAAAGAAGGAAGCATTTCTCAGTCGTGCCCTTCTTACGAAGGAAATATACACTTGGGCCTGTGCCATTGTTCGTATCATGCTTTGTTGGGCTGACATATGCCAAAGCTAACTAATGTGCTTGAGGTCATTTCGGCCTAGTCCAGGATTAGAATCTGTCCAAACAAGTTCTACTGTTGACGAAACCCAAAAACTTCTCTGAAAACCCTAATTTGATCCACGTGCAATTCCTACATAATTATTGTGAAATTCGTGCCTTCCAAAGTAACACCTTTATCACCCATTTTAATCACCACATTAGGTTTGCCATATAAAAAGTATAAAGGCTTAACAAATTTATGTGGAATTGGATCGTTGTTGCTCTAATCATAGTAAGATTTATATATCTAGCGAGAATTATTTTGTTCAGTTTTAATTCTTTTCTTAGTCAATCAAACAATCTAAAATTCGATCAAGTAAAGTAATGTTAATATCTATGACATTAATGAATTGTTTGATAATATAATTATTAATAACTATTTTTGTTAATTTAGATAAATTTAAGAGTCTGTTCGGAACTGTTGGCTTATTCGTTGCTGGTTCGTGAGGAAGTACTGCTGGTTGGTTTGTGTGAGAGAAAAATACTATCCCTGGCTGAAAACACTGTTCATGTGAACAGTGTCCGCATGAGAGGGCTGGCCAGCACCAGCCAGCCAGCCGCACCAGCCGAACAGGCTATAAGAAAGCTGGTATGGTATGTTAGAACTGTAGTATTTGACGTAAGGCCCAGTTTAGTTGCCAAATTTTTTGGCAAAACGCTACTATAGCGTTTTCGTTGTTATTTGGCAATTAGTGTCCAATCATAGTCTAATTAGGCTTAAAAGATTCGTCTCGTGGATTTCGTCTAAACTGTGTAATTAGTTTTATTTTTTATTTAGATTTAATGTTTCATGCATGCGTCTAAAGATTCGATGTGACGAGGAATCTGAAAAATTTAACGTTTTGGAGGAGATCCACCCCGGAGACGAATTGCTCACCGTCCACGGGAGCCAGTTGGCAAGTGGCAGAGCCGCAGAGGCGGGTTCTCATCGGAACTAAAGATGAGCAACGGGCCAGCACGGCACGGCACGGCACGGCCCGATCGGGCTCGGGCCCTTTTGGCCCGGCCCGGGCCGCCGGCCGTGCTGAAACGATCCACCGTGCACGTGGATTTGCCGAGCACGGTCCGTGGGCGAATATCGGCCGTGCCGGCCCGTTGAACCCCGCTGCCCGGTCCATCCATCGAGCCCCTCCGTAGCCCGCTACACAAATAAACACCATATTTCAAACAAATAAGCAATCACAGTTCAAACTTCAAACAATCACAGGTTCACATATTCATATTCAACAATCACGAAACACCAGATGACAAAAGATTTGAGTCAAGTTTGTGCAATGTCATCCTCATTAAAATCCTTTTTAGGTAAAACTCACACCTCGTGAGATAAAACCCTAGAAAGGAAAAAAATGCAACCCACTCAATAAATTAAAATGTTCAAATTGTTCAAAGTTATTACAAACCAAATAGCTCAAATGTCTCAACTCACAACTAAAGTCGCACTCCACGACCTCCTCTCGGGCTCTCGGCTCTCAAGCATCAACCATCACCAAAGATAGAGATGATCCACCAACTTCATCATCAAGGTACTGCTCTTTGAAGTATTCTTCTAGCTCTTTGTCCTCCACAGGTCTTGTCCACCGATTCACCTAACTCCCGTCTTTGACACAGATTAGCATCTCCACGCCTGTCTCAAGGCTCAATCGCCGTCGCCGCTCCTCAATAATCCTGCCAGTAAGACTAAAGGTAGACTCCGAAGAAGTAGTTGATACAGGAACAGTCATAATATCTTTAGCCAAGGTACAGAGAACTGGATAGGTTAGTTTATGCTCATGCCACCAATTGAGGATATCAAAGTCATCATCATATGCCACAATATTGTCACTGTCAAGGTAAACAGTGAGCTCAGAGAGACCAGGAGACACAATAGATCCTGCAGATGCACTTGAAGGACCAGAAGAAACTGATCCTCCAAAATTTTTGCCCCATGCCTGCTTTCTCTTACCTGTCAGTCCAGATGGATGGGTGGTTCTAGCTGGCCTAGCAGCACCAAACTTAGATTCATACTTGTCATAGAGTTTATGCAACTCAGATTTAACCTCAGCAAAGTAATCAATGTAACTCATATTGTTACTTAGAGCAAGCAAGTCAAGCACATTTCCCAGACCTTTCAACTTAGCCCTTGGGTTCGAATAAATGCAAAAGAGTATAACAAAGGGTACATTCTTCCAATACTTAAGAAATTTATTCTTCATTGGCACAACTACAAAGCAAGAAAGAGTATTATCATGTTCAAATTCATGCGGATGGGATGCAATCTCAAGTATGTGATGCAAGTACCAAAGGACTAGTGGGGTAATAAACACCGTAAAAGTACAACAGTTGAATCATAGAACAACTCAAGGAACTGCAATACCTTTGTCGAAGAATGTACCAATGCTGTTCATTCAATAGAGGATAGCCAGACCGAGAATTGATGAACACGTAAAACACAGATCTATATGGCATGAGATGTTTTAGCATAAGGTAGGTTGAGTTCCATCTAACATCCATAACCAAAGCAAATTTACGAGGCCTCACACCCTTAGCAATGCAAAGAGTTTTTGAATTGTGCAATGCGATGATTAGATGAATTCGTAAAGTTAATTGCGCACCTAAAAACCTCTATGTGTGGTTTAAGCCTTTTCAAACCAGATTTAACAATCAAATTAAGTATATGGCAAGCACATCTCTCGATGCACAACATGATAGATCTTTTACTAGGATTCAATGGATCAATATCATAACCCAAGTAACCAAAGCGCGAGAGGACTCAAAGTAAGTATATCGGATGTATTAGCAGATGCATTATCAAGGCTAACGAGAAAACTTTGTCAAGTAGGCCCCAATCTCCAAGCACACCAAAGAATAATTTCAGCAATGTTAATACCACTATGAGTCACTTCAATCGGTTTAAAAGCCAACAACAGCTTTCTTAAGTTCCCACTCGTAAGTAATGTAGTGAGCAACAACAAAGATATAATCTTCCTTAGCATTGCTAGACCGGATATCGGATGTCAAACAAAAGCGGAAGACACACCAGGCATTACTTTATTTTTTAGGTGATGCGCTTTTTCATTGAAAAGCTTAGAAAGATCTCTAGATGTGGTGAATCTAGACACTCTCTTGTATCTAGGATTGTGAGCACGCTTGAATGTAATCATCCCAAACATCATTGTCAAAGAATAGATAAAGGCGATCTAATCTAGCAATCAAACGGCAAAGCTCAAATTGTAGCAACATCGAGCCTATATTCCCGCCCTATAAGACCCATCAGATTCAAAGCAAGCCTAGTTTGAACCAAATTAGCCTGCTTCTGTTTTCTTCTTGCATGAGAGCATATGTCTTTTCAAATGACCAAAGCCATTAGCGATTTACCGGACAAACGAGACTTACAGAGCTTACAAATAGCAACAACACGTACCTCACCGTCCACTTGCTCTCTATGATTTCATCAAAGTTAGCCCAGACGAGGATCGGCGCTACTACTAGTGGTGGACGAAGCCGAGATGTTTGCATCGGTGGCATGCACTACTAGTCACGTGCATCGTCTCGGTTGGTCGAGAGGCAGACTCCTACCGAACAAGAGATGAGCAAGATCTCCCATGTCGTCTTCGTCATCGGGGATCCGCCTGTGGCCCTAAGCTCGTCGTTGATGGTTGGACCATCGTCATCATCACCGGACTCAGAGCCAGCCCATGGCGGATGGCACCCACCAACCCAAGCACCGTCCCTCCTCAACTCCTGCGGCACCGGCTACACACCGGCGACCTGCGAATCAAAAACACCGAGAAATGGATTAGGGTTCGTGTGATTGCCTACTAGATCTAGGGTTAGGGTTAGGGTTAGGGTTAGAGGTACTTGCCTGCATGGAGACGGAGCCCGGCGCCGGAGAAATGGAAAAGAAGACGAAGACGAGACGGAGAAGAGAGGCGGGAGACAAAAGGAGATCCCAAGATCCGGTCGAGTGAGACGAGGAGGGGGGAGAGATCGAGAAGAGGAGATCTCAACATCCGGCGGCGTCGGCCAGTGAGCCTGGGAGGTGGACGGCACGCAATGTAGTAGCTCTGGGAGGTGGTCGACGGTGGGCGGCGCGGCCCGGCGAGGCGGTGGGGGGATTAGGGTTAGGGTTTGAGCTCGAGGCGAGGGTGGCGTGGGCGAGGCAGTCTGCGGCTGCGCAAGTGAGTGACCGAGTGAGGAGCGGTAGCTCGGTAGGTGGTCGACGGTGGCGGGCGACCGTGGCGAGGCGAGTGGGGATTAGGGTTGTGGTTTCAGAGCTCGAGGCGAGGTGGCGTGGCGCGCGAACAGTGCATGGCGTGGGAGGAGTGACCGAGTGAGGAGGGTCTGCAGCGGGCGGGGGCTTATATAGCCCCTCCAGCTTGGGGCCTCCACCGGCCGGCCACTGTAAACGGGCGTGCTGTCAGGCCGCCCGGCGGTAGAGGCCTCACCCAAGCCCGGCCTGCTACGGGCTTTGGGCCGGCACGGGCCCGGTTAGGGTTCGGGCCGTGCCGTGCTCGGGTCGGGCCCAATAACCGTGCTTTGGGCCGGGCCTTTGGCCCACGGGCTGCATGCACATCTTTAATCGGAACGACGGAACAAGGGCGCGGCTGGCGAGTAGCGAGAGCGATGGATGCACCTGACGGTTCTTTGATGATGGGCACCCACTTGCCCATTCCGCCAATCGAGTCCTCGTTCGTCCCCTCGGTCTCTGTCTCGTGCCGTGTCTACCTGCCGCAACGCGCTGCCCCGGGACCCGAGTGCAGAGTGCCGCCTCCTCTTCTCTTTCCTTTCGACGTGCTCCGAGAATCCCAGGCAGGCACCCTGTGCTGTGCGCGCTCCACCCGGCAGGCACCCGCTCCTCGACGCGACTCCCCAGTCCTCCGTCCATCCACGAGTCAGCGTCCGCGTCGGCGTGTCCCTCTCCCTCACATGCGGATGCGGGGCGGCGGCCAAGGCGAACTACTAGTAGTTGCACGCAAAAAGCGCCCGCACGCCACGAGCGATCGACAGATCGGCCGATGCGGAGGAGCTAGCAGCCGCCCGCCGCGAGCTCAACCTGCACCAGCGCCGCACGCCACGGGCGGGGGACGCCAGATGATGAAGGATGCGAAGTGGCCGCACGCGGCGGCGAGCGTCGGTGGGAGGCGAGGGCCCCCCGCCTCATCATCCGCCGCGGGGCCGTCGTACACTCTCCTCGCGTCCTCCCCACCCACCAGCGCCAGCAACGACGGCTGCTCGCCGCACCACCTCTCCCGCGCCCGCGTCCGACGACGACGGGCCCTCCTCGTTCGACGCGTCCGTTGCTGCCGCGAAGCTTCCGTTCCAGCAGCAGCCGCACAGGAACAGCCCCCAACTCGGTGTCGCGGACTGGCTGCGGCTGCAGCGGCAGTCCAGCGGGAGCAGCGTCGGGGCGACGACGGCGAGGTATCCTCCACCGTCTCCTCCACCCTCGCCAACGCCGTGGAGTACAGGGACAAGGGCGACGCGGACCGCCCGCCGAGCAGCAGCAGCAAGAGCTGGGCGCAGCAGGCGGAGGAGGCCTACCATCTCCAGCTCGCCCTCGCGCTCCGCCTCTGCTCCGAGGCCTCCTCCGCCGCGGACCCCAACTTCCTCGACTCCTCCTCCACCGCCGCCGCCGACCACCTCCAGCACATTGCATCGCCTCAATCCCTCTCCCACCGCTTCTGGGTCTGCACATTTCTCTCCTCTCTTACAGTTACGGTTACTACCGCTGCCTGAAATGTGGCGAATGTCTGAGTTTTCCGAGTGACCACCGCGTTGTTCGCAGGTCAACGGCAGCCTGTCCTACTCCGACAAGGTCCCGGATGGCTTTTATCTCATCCAGGGGATGGATCCCTTCATATGGACCCTCTGCAACGACGTGCACGACGGCGGCCGCGTCCCCTCCATTGAGTCTCTCAAGGCTGTCAATCCCACCGATTCTGCCATCGAGGTGGTCATCGTAGATAAAGTGGCGGACTATGACCTGCGGCAGCTGATAAGCATGGCCATTGACGTTTCTCGGAACCGCGCCGACTCCAAGGAGATCGCCACTCGACTCGCTGCCGTTGTGTCCACAAAGATGGGGTGAGTTGCAACTGCATTTCTCATTTGGTGTACTTGCTGTCTATCTTACGTGCACATTTCCGTCGAAGGGGATCAGTAGCAGCTACCGAGGAACACGAGTTGGGTCTCCGGTGGAGAGACTCTGTTGGGTTCCTGAAGATTAGCTCAGGGTCTGTTGTACTTCCCATCGGAAAGCTATCAATTGGCTTTTGCTGCCACCGAGCATTACTGTTCAAGGTGATCTTGCTTCTTGCTCGTACAATGTGTACTTAGCAGATGCTGACATGTCACTCCAGTCACAATATTTTATGACATAATATTGGAACGTAGTATTTGTCTTCTTTTCTATGATGTAGTTGCAATTAGTATTTCTTTGCTAAGATTCTAAGCTGGCCTTGTGTCTTGTGTGGCATTCTCGTTCTCTCTGAAATTAAAGCTCATATCATGAATAATTTTCTAGTGTTAATCCAATCATATTGATCTTTTATTAGGAGAAAAGCTGCTCCACCTTGAAGTATCATATATGATTCACTATTTTATTTATCATCACCCTATTCTTGTCAATTCCATTTTCTTGCATTGATCCTGCCTGCTTTCGTTGCGAGCAAAACAAAAAGACCCTGGCGGACTCCATCAATCTGCCCTGTCGCGTTGTGAAGGGATGCAAGTACTGCAAAGCTGGTGCTGCCACTTCTTGCTTGGTGCGATTTGGTCATGACAGGTTGTATCCTTTCAAATGAGCTTTACTCTTAGTACTATTTCGAACTATAACAAAGATGAGAATAACAGAATACTTAAGTGAAAGTTATGGTACTCTTATTTAGTGCACTTGGTGAAAGTTCTCAAGTATATCTGAAAATCTTGAAAATGAAAGATCTAATTGACATGCATAATGCATTTCCCAGATAACTGATTTTGCAGTGATACATATGCATGAAGCTGGTCCTGCTGATATCACACTCTTTTCTCAACTGTTTAAAACTTTGGAGGATAAGATGAATACAAAAAATATAGCAGTCATTCTAGAAAAGAAATTTAGATGGACATTCTAATTTTAACATATTTTAACTAGATTTTATTTTGTTCATGTTGCAGCTGTCAATTTTGGCAGATGTAGACGGTGCTTAGTCAGTTATTGATTTTATTTTTTTTCCTGATACAGGAATATCTAATTGATTTAATTGGGAACCCAGGATTCTTATCTGAACCTGACTCCCTCTTGAATGGACTATCATCCATCTCGGTTTCTTCACCATTGCGCCCACCAAAACATGACTCAGCTGGCATTTCTGATAATTTCAAGTTGTTGGCCAAGCAATATTTCCTAGATTGTCAGTCGTTAAATCTCATGTTCAGTGATCCAGCAGCTGGTATCTCTCTGCACGCTGAACAGTATAAGATTCAGGATCTCTTGGAAATGTCATCTGATATATACATTGAATAATTTTAGGAACGGTTATCGACTTAGATGAGCCTATGGGATCCAATCTAGGTCCAAACTCATCACATGCAACAAACAGTGATTGTCAAGCTACCTTTACTCATCTTAAGGATGGTACTCAACGCGGTAGTCAAGATGGGAATTTTATAATGCAGAGGAGGTACTCAGATAAGATTCTATCTAAAAAGTAAGGTTGATCTTTCAATATCCAAAGTTGATTTTATTAAAAACATTTCCAGTTCCCCAGAGGATACTCAATCTGGACTAAGTGATCCCTTTAGCGATATGTCCCTTGAGATAGAAGACTTGATTATCCCATGGAGTGAGCTTGTTCTGAAAGAGAAAATTGGTGCAGGTGTGTTTCCTCCTGAATTCTGTACTTACCAGTTGTATTTAGGTTTTTATTCTCCATTGTTACAGTATAACAACATGCACTTTTCTATTGCATTATGTCTACTCTTTTAGCCAAAGTTTAATTGTTTACCTGAATCGAGGTTTTCAGGTCCTGTAGACCTGCTAGGGCATGTCTTGAAAATTAGAACAATTACAAAGTCATCTTTTGAAAATTTAAATGTTTTGTCTATTTTTATACTAATGAGGAAAAGTTCCAGGTTCTTTTGGTACTGTGCACCGTGCAGATTGGAATGGTTCGGTATGTTTTTTTGTCACTTATCACAAGTATGTTTTTGCAGTTTAGGATAATGGATATTCTCTATATCTCGGTAGAGACATAAACACTTTATTTTAATATGGGACATTTTAATTATGTTGGTTACAAAACAAGGTATTCAGCTGCTTATATTAGTCAGCATTTTAGAATAAACATCAGTGGCCTGAATTTACCACAATCCATCTATTGCTTACAATAGTAGTCTGACGAGGATGGAAGGGTTCAATTAACGGGGCTATTCTTTAACCCAGGATGTCGCAGTAAAGATTCTAATGGAGCAGGACTTCCACCCAGAGCGTCTCAAAGAATTTTTGAGAGAGGTATAACTACGAGACAGCATTTTGTGCACATATCAGTCACATAGTTCCTGCTGAACTTTTTCTCATGGTATCTTTGCAGCTTAAGAAACAGTGTTCTGAATATGTCCTAGTATAAATGGATTATGCAATGTAATAATGTACCCTACATATGACTAGATGTTATTCAGATTAAATTTTGTGTCCATAGAAATCAATGTCCAGAGGATTCTTCAAATATTGAATACTTACGCTGTTGCGCCTCATTGAAGAACTATAAATATGCATTGCTGTAGCATTTTGATGTTCATTTGTCATTTACTGTGTTGAGGCTTCTCCTTTGTAGGTTGCAATTATGAGAAGTTTGCGACATCCGAACATTGTTCTTCTTATGGGCGCTGTCACTCAGCCACCTAACCTTTCAGTTGTGACTGAATACCTGTCAAGGTGTGTCTTTACTTTCTGATTACTTTTTCAAATATACTATCTGTACACCCCTAGAGCTAGTCCAAGGTTCCAGGACTCAACCTGTTTATTTCCTATGTGCAGAGGTAGCCTGTACAGACTTTTACACAGGCATGGTGCAAGGGAAAATCTGGATGAGCGGCGCCGCTTGAGTATGGCTTTCGACGTGGTAAAAAACTTGTTTAAATAACGCTTACTGAAACTGTTGAGTATAGTGGAGATGTGGGTTTCTAGTGAACGACATGTTTGCAGGCCCAACATGTTTGATTAGATTTTCATAAGCATGAAGCTATCAATTTTGGGTTTTATGTGCATCTGAAGTCCTTGAGTAATGATCAAAACGAAAGATGGTTAGAATGCAACAAAAAAGATCATACACGAAACCTGAAATATATTAGCACTGAAGAGCATGGCTACATACTACAAGCTGTAGGTGACCATTGAGGGTCATGGAAGGGTACACTACACTGCTACAGTACTGCTGTTGTGCAGCAATGTGTTGCTGCCATTGCTATCGGGGCTATGGCACCGCTATAGTAGGCTGTTCAGAAGGATAACTACTTTCTTCAATAAAGTCGACATTGACCTTTCAGTTGAAATTGAAGCATTCGTCATTTAATACTCTATTGTTTGTGATCTTCTATGTACAGGCAAAAGGGATGAATTATCTTCATAAGCGTAATCCTCCAATAGTCCACCGGGGATCTAAAGTCACCAAACCTGTTGGTTGACAAAAAGTACACTGTGAAAGTATGAAATTTCTGATTTTGCTTTTACTTTCATTAGGAAAAGAACTTGCCTTCAGTGACTTAATGATCGCAGTAATAAAATTTATAACTTTATGATTCATCATTTTTATTTTCGTAATGTTCTTGTTACAAGCTATAGTTGTTATGTTTATTATGATTAGGTCTCATCACAAAAGAAAAAGAAGGGATAAAGTGCAGTGTATTTTGATGACCCTTAGAATGTTCTCTTTCTAATATAATCATTTGCTACCTGTGTAACGTCATGTCTTCTCTTCTAACTACCTTAACTGAAGTACTCCTGCTATTCTGCAGGTCTGTGACTTTGGTCTCTCCAGATTGAAGGCAAACACATTTCTGTCTTCCAAGACTGCAGCAGGGACTGTAAGTTGTATTGTTTTATTGTTCTGTTTAGTATATTTTGTTTTGTTATGAAATCTATGTGGCTTAAGTGTTATTCTGTGTCATGTTATCTAGCCTGAGTGGATGGCGCCAGAAGTTCTTCGTGTGAGGAGCCCTCAAATGAGAAGTCTGATGTTTACAGCTTCGTGTTATTCTATGGGAGATTATGACATTGCAGAAGCCATGGAGTAATTTAAATCCAGCTCAGGTTTGCGCTTATGCTTTATGCATCACAGTATCACACTGACGTTTTCTAGCTTCAGATATACCTCATTGAGCAAATCCTTGAGTTCTATCTTTTTTGTTAAAAAAACAACGTTACTTGCAGGTCGTAGCAGCTGTTGGTTTCATGGGACGAAGGCTTGAGATCCCAAGCAGTGTTGATCCGAAAGTGGCAGCAGTAATTGAGTCCTGCTGGGTCAGGTATCTAATACTTAACATACCTGCTATTATGCATCTTCTCATTACTCAACTATCAAAGTTGTTTTGATGGACCATTTTATTTGTGTTCTCAGAGAACCCTGGAGACGACCCTCTTTTGTTAGTATCATGGAATCCCTGAAACCTCTCATCAAGACATTACCACCCAATCAACTCCTGGAAGAAAATTAGTTACACTTCGCAAAAACTTCGACATCCAGTAGACATGAGCTTCTGACATCTGAGTCAGCAAAGGTGATTAGCTCAGTATTTATTAAGCATAGGGGTTCCAGTTATTCTTTATATTATAGTTACATTTGAGTATCAAATTTATTCAGATTATAGATCCTACAGACTACCGCATTTGTCATATTCATCAAGAAAGTGGATTTCATGACATCATACTATATTGTTGTCAAGGGCGTCGAGGGGTAGGGTAGGCGCACCCCGGCTACGTAGTTCGTAGCCGTGATCCGTGTTGGGGCGAGGTTTTACCCCTCAGCGCCCGTTTTGTTGAGAGAGGGAGAAAGAGAGGTAATTGTTCTTGCTTAATCCCAAATGACGGATTACAAAGACTCTTATAGGCCATAGCCTCAACAAACCCTAACAAATCATTCCTAAATTAGAGGCCCCCCTTGATTGGCTTTCCTTTAATCTAGGCACTTCCTAAATCGATCCTCACACTGGCGCCGCCCGTAGTGATCACAAGGGTCAGTGTCGTCGCCTGGCGCTCTGCTGCCGGCCGCAGACATCCCGGCCCTTCGCTTCCTCTGGCGTCGTGCGGCCCATGACATCTTCCCCCGTCGAGGAGCAACTTGTCCTCGAGCCGGAAGGCCGGGTACTTGGCGGTGAAGGCCTCGACGTCTTCCCACGTAGCCGATGCAGCCGACTCGCCCCTCCACTGGACAAGGACTTGGCGCACACCGCGCGCCAACCATGCCCGCACGGCCCACTCCGGCTCTGGAATCGACGCACCATGGTGGATGGAGGGCAGTGGTGGTGGTGCATCCGGAGGCGACCCGCGGAACTTCTTGAGGAGGCCGATGTGGAACACATCGTGCATCCGCGTACAGCAGCGCGACGGGGGCTGCGCGACAGCGACGTCGTTGATGATGAGTTCGACGACGCGGTAGGGCCCGGGTATCGCGCTTGAGCTTGCCGGTGATCGCTGGGGAATGGACGGCCGCCACCGACGAAGACGAAGAGAGAGCCCAATCGCCCACGATAAGCGACATGACGGTGGAGCTTGTCGTGGTGCTTCTTCTCGACCGCTGCGCTCAAGCCGCTCCGGCGGTAGCGGATGTCCGCCGAGAACTCGCCACGCTCCTCCATGTTCTCGGCGATGGCGGCCACTCGTGTCCCCGGCTCATAAGACCAGATGGTCGGAGGATCGCGCCCATAGACGACGCGGAACGGCGTGTCCCGCAGCGAGGACTGGTAGGCGGTGTTGTAGACGTACTCCGCCCATGGCAACCAGCGCAACCACTGTCGAGGTCGATCACCGGTGAGGCAGCGCAGGTACATGACGATGACGCGGTTGGCAGCTTCTGACTAGCCGTCGAACTGAGGGTGGAACGCCGAGGTCATGTGAAGCTTTGGCGCCCATCAGGCGCATGAGCTCTCGCCAGATTGTCGAGGTGAAAACCGGATCGTGATCGGACACCATGGACTGGGGAATGCCGTGAAGCCGCACTATCTCGGTGAAGAAGGCTTGCGCGACGGACTCGGCGGAGTACGGGTGCGCTAGGGGAATAAAGTGGCAGTACTTGCTGAACCTGTCCACCACCGTCAAGATGACTGACTTGCCACGGACGCGCGGCAATGCCTCCATGAAGTCGAGCGCGATGTCCGTCCAGACACCCTGGGGTACAGGCAGGGGAAGTAGAAGTCCTGCCGGATGAAGGTGCTCCGATTTGTATCTCTGACATGTCACGCACGAGCGCACGAGGTCCTGCACCAGCTGTCTCATGTTAGGAAAATGAAAATCGCGTCGTAGGCGATGTAGTGTGCGCTGGACCCCTTCATGCCCGTCCTCGTGCACGGCCACCATGATCTCCTGGACGAGCGGGGACGCTGGGGGGATGTAGAGGCGGCCGCCGAACTGGACCATGCCGTCGACCAACGTCCATGGTGCGCCGCGGGAGCCTGCCCGGAGCTCGTCCCGTATGGCGACGAGGGCAGGGTCGGTGTCCTGCGCTTGGCGAGGCGCGTGATTTAAGTCGAACGCAGGCGAGGAGACGGCGACGATGACCCCTCGCCGTGTCGCGGCGAGACAAGGCGTCCGCCACCACGTTCGCCGCGCCCGGCTTGTACTCGACGGAGAAGTCGAAGCCCAACAGTTTCCCCACCCAGTGGTGCTGGGGAATCGTGGCGAGACGCTGATCCAACAGGTACTTGAGGCTGTAATGATCCGTCTTGACGAGGAATCGGCGACCCTAGAGGTACGGTCTCTAGTGCCGGATGGCGTGGACGAGGCCGATGAGCTCCCGCTCATAGGCGGCGAGGGAGAGATGGCTTGGCGCGACGGGGCGGCTGAAGAACGCAATCGGGTGCGCGCCCTGGATGAGCATCGCAACTCAACCCGAACCCGTGCGAAGAAGCGTCGCACTCCACGACAAAGTCCTTGGCGAAATGCAGCATTGCCGTGATCGGGCCGAGGTGACCGCCGCCTTGAGCGCGTCGGCGGCCAAGCGCTGCTGAGTCGGTCCAGGAGAACCCTTCCTTCTTGAGGAGGGCGGTCAGCGGCGCGGCGACGGAGCCGTAGTTGTGGACGAATTTGCGGTAGTACCCGACCAAGCCGAGGAAACCGCGCACCGCCCGCGCCTAACGTGGCACCGGCTAGTCATGGATGGCCTGCACCTTGGCTAGATCCATGGCGACGCCCGTCTCGGAGATGACGTGACCGAGGTACAACGGCGGCGACGCCGAAGCGCGCGATTCGCCCGCTGAGCGAAAGAGATGAAGTCTTTGCGCAAAGATGGACAGATTTCGCGGAGGTGGCGAAGATGGTTGGGCCATGTCTTGCTGTATATCAAAATGTTGTCAAAGAAGACAAGGACAAACCGGAATAGGAAGGGGCGCAAGACGTCGTTCATGAGTGCCTGGAATGTCGCTGGGGCGTTGCACAGCTCGAACGACATCACCAAGAACTCGTAGAGGCCCTCGTGTGTGTGGAACGCCGTCTTGTGGACATCACCCGGACGCATGCGAATTTGGTGGTACCCGGAGCGAAAGGTCCAGCTTGGAGAAGAATCGGGCGCCGTGGAGTTCGTCGAGCAGTTCGTCCACTACGGGGATGGGGAACGCGTCCTTGACGGTGAGGGCGTTTAGGGCGCGGTAGTCGACGCAGAAACACCAAGATCCGTCCGCCTTCCTGATGAGGAGGACCGGCGAAGAAAACGCTGATGCGCTGCTGCGGATGAGGCCCTGCTCCATCATGGCGGTGCATTGCCGCTCCAACTCGTCCTTGTGGGCCACAGGGTACCGGTACGGCCGGACCGCCACTGCGTGCCGAGGACCAGGTCGTACCCGACGAGTGGCATCACGAAGAGATCGACACGGAACGTGTCGTTGCCAATGGTGAGCGGTGCCTGCCTAATGACGCCAGGGCAGGAGACACGCTCGCCATTCGCCACTGTCGCCGTGAGACGTGGGCGACGCTGCAGAGGTAGACCGGTGCGGAGAGCCGCGTCCTCGGCAATGAAGTTGTGCGTGGATCCCGAGTCGAGGAGCGCGGTGAAGACGGTGGCGCCCACGGCCACCTAGATCTGCATGGTGTCGCTGAAGGACACCCCAGCGATCGCGTTGAGGGAGAAGTGCGGGGTCTCCTCCCCGGCGGTGTCCTCATCAGTAGTGGCCCCGTCGTCAGTGTCGTCCTCGATGGCGCTGTCGAGGAGGAAAAGCCGCTTGCAGACCCGATTGTGCCCGCGACCGAACTTTTCATCGCAGTTGTAACAGAGGCCGAGACGACGACGCTCTTGTTCTGCCTAAGTCAGCCGACGAACCGGCCGACCCTCCACGGTCTTGTCCGTCGGGGGCGCCGGCAGGGCGAGTCGCGGTGCGGGCGCCGGCAAGAGCAACCGATCGCGCAGGGGAACGCGTGCTGCGGGCGCGACGTAGCTGTTCCGCAAGTCGATCTTGTGGGCGAGGCTCATGGCCGCCACCAGCGACTGGGGATTGTGGATCTCCACATCATGGCTGAGCGGTAGAAGGAGGCCGGCGGTGAACAGCTGGACGCGCTGTGCCTCGTCCAAGCGGCCCGTGCGAGGTTGCAAGGCCTGGAACCGGTCCTGGTACTCCTCCACGGTACCGGTTCGGTGGCAAGCCACCAACTCGCCGAGGGGGTTGGAACGGAGGGGAGGCCCAAAGCGCAGGTGAAGGAGCTCCGTGAAACGGCGCCAGGAAGGAATACCCTCGTCCTGCTGGACTTGGTAGTACCACAGCTGGGTGCCGTCCTCGAGATTGTACGACACCATCCAGACCTTCTCCTCCATGATTCGCTGTTGATGAAAATAAGATTCACAACGGTTGATGAAGATCAGGGGATCCGACTTGCCATCGTAGCACGGAAAGTCGAGCTTTTGGAAACGCGGCGGCCGATCTTGGTGGTGCTCCCCCGACCTGGAGTGTGCGGAGGATGACGATCCTCCCGGTGGCGGGCGCGCGGCGTCCAGGCGCTGGATGGCCTGGGCGTTGGCCTCCACGGACGTCTGGAGGGTCCTGATGGACACGACCAGGGAGACCAAAGTCGCCTGCAAGGCCGCTTTGTTGACGGTGTTTTCGGCCATGGCGTCTACGCGAGGCGAAGGTGACGGCGCGACAGCGGATGGTGGAGTGGCGGCTGGAGTTGGCGAATTGGATGAACTGGATCGCCTAGACCGTGATACCAGGTTGTCAAGGGCGTCGAGGGGTAGGGTAGGCGCACCCCGGCTACGTAGTTCGTAGCCGTGATCCGTGTTGGGGCGAGGTTTTACCCCTCAGCGCCTGTTTTGTTGAGAGGGAGAAAGAGAGGTAATTGTTCTTGCTTAATCCCGAATGACGGATTACAAAGACTCTTATAGGTCATAGCCTCAACAAACCCTAACAAATCATTCCTAAATTAGAGGTCCCCTTGATTGGCTTTCCTTTAATCTAGGCACTTCCTAAACTGATCCTGCGCTGGCGCCTGCCGTGGTGACCGCGGCGGCTGCGTCGCCCTGGCGCTCTGCTGCTCGGTGCACATCCCGGGCTCTTCTGCTCCTGGCGTACGTGCGGCCCCACATGACAATTGTAGTGTACTCTCTCCGTCCCAAAATAAATACATATCTCGCTTTTCCAGGTCAAAACTTTTTTTTAAGTTTGACTAGCTATATAGAGTTGTATCAATATTTGTATCTTCAAATAGGTTTACTATGAAAGGATATTCCATGATAAATGTAATGATGCTTATTACACATCGTAAACATCAGTACTTTTGTGTATATATTTGGTCAAGCTTAAAAAAGTTTGACTCTTCAAGAAATGAGGTATGTACATTTATTTTGGGGCAGAGGGAATACATAGAAAAAGGAACAAGCTCCGAATAAATTCTATCACTACAGGCTTAACATGATCTTCAGTATTGAGCGTAGCTTGATTTCCTATCCCCGTAATTCCTTATGAAATCTTCTTTTTTTGAGAACTCTTTATGGGATATTAATATGGCACAAGGGAGTTTTATTATGTATATCATGTTATTATTTGCTTCCTATGGTGGACGTTTGCTGCGACTTTGGAATAATTTATACTTATTGACGTATGTAGAGATTGGGATGTTTTCTTGTTCAATAATTTGATAAGTTCAACCTTTGCTTTGGATCGCAGATCTTCAAACACCCAAAAGAGAGGTTACCTTTGATTAGTGGCTTAGGGTATATGGATGTAGTCATGTTATGGGCTGTACGTAGCAACTAGTAGTTGTACCAAAAAGGTTAAATTGGGAGAAATGTTTACTTATATACTTCAGCACACGCATATAGCATTTTTCAATAATGATTTATGAGGATCCAGTGGTGGAGCTAGGATTCTCAAGTTGGGTATTCCCAACATATAAAAGGTGTATAGGTAATAATCTCCAAGATTGATGGTCACAGTGTCCGTTGCTTTGCACACCTCTAGCTATCTTGTTGACAATTTGCTACCACGCCTGTTGAATATTCTTCTTTGTTTTTCAAACCTTTAAAATCATTAAAAAGACACACCATTTCACACAATCGAAACTAAATTGCTTGTGCAATAAATTTAGAAAAAGTGAATTTGGATGAGGATAAATTGCTTGTGTAATAAATTTAGATAAAGTAAATTTGGATGAGGATTTTCCTTATTGGTGGTGCATGCAATCTGTCTGTTTTGACGTGGTGTTGCCACCTTGCCGTAGGGCATTGCCAACGCTCTCTCCAGCCACAAATGATATCCTGCATCCACCTCCATCCTAGCTATGCTACTTTGCTACCTCCTTCGCTATCCTTCACCCCACCCAGCTAGGGATGTGAGTGGACTAGCCCGTGAATGCACATATAGTTTTAATTGTTGCTTATGGCAACCCATAAAATTAAGCCTATATGCGGGTTTGGGAATTAGCCTACTTGATGTCGTGTGTCACCGTCCCTCCTAACTAGCATCCTCTGCTGCTTTGAGCCTTCGACAAGCTCACCGATAACCCCTCTACGGTCAGGCGGCCACCGGCCATATGGAAGCCCCAAGCCCTAACACTTTGCTTTGATGCTGGTTCTTTTTTTTTTGAGGGAAACCGGAGCTTCATTAATCTCTGACAGGATTACAATCTCAGTTTATGATATCCATGAGACCAGGTGGGATTATAGGCCACTCCGCCACCTGAGAATCACGGGATACCAATCGAGCACAAGCATGTGCTAACATATTACAATTTCTACTAATGAATCGAAAACTAAAATCTTCAAAGCTCCGGCTAATATCCTCCATTTGTGTAAGGAGGCCTGAAATCTCGGACCGCTGGTGTGATCGGTTCTCCCATAAACCAGTGAGCACTTGGCAATCGGTCTCCAGGATCAGACGTCGCACACCCCTGTCTCGAGCTAGGATCATTCCGTCGCAGCACGCCAAGGCTTCGGCAGTCAGCGCATTCAGGCAGTATCCATACCATTTAGCTGTGCCACCACACGTTCTTCCATCTTGGTCCCGAAGAATCGCACCGGATGCCGCCGACCGATCGCCATCATAGAAGGCTGCATCAACATTGCATTTTACCCAGCCGGTGGCCGGCCTTTCCCAGAACTTTGGGTTACTTGTAGATCTCCTTTTCTTTCTCCGGATGAATAAGCTGCCAGAGATCGAAAGCGGTGTGGATAGCCCACTGTGCTGCTACTCTCACTGGTCGCGGCTCCTCGCCATGCTGCCTGCTGTTCCACGCCATCCATAGCGCCCACATTCCACATAAGCTATGGCTGAAAGTACCGTTGGCTAATTTAGTGTGAGAGAAAAATACTGTTCGTTGACTGAAAAAGTACAGTTTATAAGCCAAACAAACCCAAGCGAACAGGGTGAAGATCACCGCTGCATCTTTCGGTGGGACACAGCCTGGATCAACCAAATCACGAGCCCAGGTAAGCGGGTGCAGAGGCGGGATCTTGACACCAGACATGATCTTCGTCTGGTTCCAGAAAAACTTTGCCACCGTGCACTCGAGTAGGACGTGCTTCACCGACTCCTTGTCATCTCCACAGACATCACAGTTAGCAATGGGCTCTATGTGTCTGCGATTCAGGACATCCTTGGCCGGGAGGAAATCATTTACCACCCGCCACCAGAAGACGCGAACTTTTGGCGGCACACATAATTTCCAAATTCGGGACCAAGTGATGTCTCCTGAAGAAGCTTGAACTGCTTCCTGTTGCTGCCCCTGCTCGTCGAACAGGCAACGGTATGCCGACCGAACTGAGTACAGGCCATGTCTTTCTAGTTCCCATGCCCAAGTATCATCACCTATACCTCTCACCGGCAAGCTTAGGATAGCCTGAGCGTCAACATCAAAGAAGAGCTGTTTGATAAGCTCCGCATTCCAACTCCCACTCGGAGTCAAGAGGTCCGACACCAAGTCGACCTGAGGCTGAACTGGTGCTGTGATCGGCTTCCCACTGAAATGGCCAGGTAGCCAATGGTCCTGCCAAATTCTCGTTGTATTACCATCGCCAATCCGACGCACAAGCCCTTTGGACAAAACTTCTCTGCCCGCCATTATAGCCCGCCAAGTATGGCTTGAATGTTTCTTTCGAGTAGCCTGCAGAAACTCTGAATCATGATAGTATCTACCCTTCAACACGCGAGCACAGAGCGAGTCAGGGTTTTGGATTAATCTCCATCCATGTTTACCCAGCATGGCCAAATTAAACAATCTCAAATCTCGAAAGCCCATGCCACCAGCAACTTTGGGTTTAGTCAGAAGTTCCCAACGCTGCCAGTGTATGCGCCTGCTGTCTGCCGAGCTCCCCCACCAGTAGTTTGATATCACCGATTTCATTTTCCGGCAGGTGTCCTTCGGGATCAAGAAGCAGCTCGTAGGATAGGTAGGCACAGCTTGCGCGACTGACTTGAGCAGCACCTCCCTGCCCGCACAACTTGCTTCACGGCCGCTCCACGTTCCAACTTGATTTCTTATCCTGGTTGGCATAAATTCAAAAGTGTCCTTTGTTGCACGCCCCAGGGCAGTTGGAAGGCCCAGATACTTCTCTGCCAGAGCTTCAGTATCAATACTTCCCTCACCTCTTGCTTGCAAGCATCATCACAATTAGCACTGAAGAAGACTGCTGATTTGTCTCTGTTTACCAGCTGCCCCGACCCTCTGCTATATATATTCAGAATGTCTTGCAATCGTTGAGCCCCTCTCTGGGAGGCTTCCGAGAAAACAATGCAGTCGTCTGCAAACAGAAGATGTGAGACCCATGGAGCATGGATCCCAACTCTCACACCCCTGGACAGGTGCGCCGGTCCAACCGCCCTCAGCAGGCATGAGAGACCTTCAGAGCACAGTAGAAAGAGATTTGGGGAGATAGCATCCCCTTGTCGAATCCCTCTTGACGGCTTGAACGGAGTTGACAAATTCCCATTCACCCGTACTGAGAATGATACCGAGGTGACGCACCTCATGACAGTATGCACAAAACTCTCTGCAAAGCCCAATTTCAGCATCATTCCTTGGAGGTAATTCCACTCTACTCGATCGTAGGCCTTCGCCATGTCGAGCTTGACTGCACATGCCCCCAGTTTCCCCTTCTTTCGCTTGAGACAGTGAGTGCATTCATAAGCTACAAGTACGTTGTCCGTGATTAGGCGGCCTGACACAAACGCACTCTGCTCTGCAGAAATAACTTCATCTAAAAACACTCGCAGCCTGTTGGCGAGCACCTTAGAACACATCTTATAAATCACATTGCATAGAGAGATCGGTCGAAAATTCTTGAGGTCCTGTGGATGTTTTACCTTTGGAATCAACACAAGCGTTGTCTGGTTGATGGTCTCCGGTAGCTGACCACCATTTAGGAAATTCAGAACTGCTCTAGTCACACTCGGACCCACCGTCTCCCAGTGTGTTTGATAGAAGCCGGCTGTAAACCCGTCAGGCCCCGGGGCCTTATGAGCGCCCATCATAGATAGAGCCCGCCCCACCTCCTGTTCTGAGAACGGACTCTCCAACGATTCATTCATCGCCTCAGTCACACGCTGCGGCACATGTGCCAGTATCTCATCCGGCTCCAAGACCGGTTGGGCTGTGAACAGGTCCCCGTAGAAATCCGCAGCCATGGTCTCCAGCTCGGCCTGCCCAGTGACCAGATCACCATTGGCTGCCCTCAAAGCCGTAATGTGGTTGGTCTTGGCCCGCTCCTTCGCTTTCGCTTGGAAAAATTTGGTGTTCCTGTCACCTTCTTTCAGCCAAGTCGTGCGCGCCCGTTGCTTCTCCATTATTTCCTCCCTTGCTAGAAGTTCAGAAATATGAGTCATAATTTGTCTTTCCCGCCTAGACGGTCCAGAGTAAATGGAAAAACTCCTCTTAGTCTCCAGCTCGCGGCGTAGCTTGCTCAACTCCTGCCTGACCGAGCCAAAAACTGAGTGATCCCACTCCTGAAAAGCCGATCGCATCCTTCCCAACGAGTCTTGCAGTGCATCTAAATCCTGGACGTGGTTTGCAGCCCCCCAGGTATCTTTAACCAGCTGTAGGTAAGAAGGTTCCTCCTCCACATGTTCTCATATTTGAAGCTCCTCCTTCTGCCACTACCCCCCTTGGATCGGTTGCATTCAATCACTAAGCAACAATGGTCAGACTCTGTTATTTGCTCGTGACAAACCTTGATTTGCTTGAACAGATCCGCGAAAGTTCTGTCAAGTCTAACTTTGATGTTGTGGATTCATTCTTGACGGTTATCCCAGGTGTACGGCAGCCTGGAGAAACCCAAGTCAAAGAAACCACAAGCGAACACAGCATCACGGAAGCCATCCATCTGTCTTTCCGGCCGCCACCCGGCGCCCCCCCCCCCAACTGCTCGCTAGCTTCTAGTATCTCATTGAAGTCACAGGCACAGAGCCAAGGATTGCTCTGGACACTCAGAAACTGCATGAGTTCCCAACTTCGATACTGGTTTTCTTTCCTGGCTTCACCATAAAAACCAGTAAAACGCCACTGATCCGCACCAGAGACTGGATCCACCACCATCACGTCTATATGAAGCTTGTCATACGTCTGCAGCTTCACACAGACCTCATTGGACCATAGTACGGTGATACCCCCACCACGGCCATAGGTTCCAACCCCCACACCATTTGGGAAACCCAAGCTACTCCGCAGACCTTGCACATCGTTGGAGAAGCGTCGAGTCTCCGAGAGAAAAACCACCACCGGGCGATGTAGCTGTACCAAGCTACGCACTTCTTGAACTGTCTCGGACTGCCCCAAGCCCCGGCAGTTCAAACTTAGTAGTTTCATTGTGCCCAGCGGGGACTGCCGCCCGCAGTCGCCGCCGATAGTGCATATGTATGAGATATCGATCTCTTTTGCTTCTTTGGCAATGCCTCCGAAGCAGTTGCTACCACCTCTCCACCAGTTTTACCCAGTTGATTCACTCTCACTGACACTAGCCCCACTGGAACAAGGGTTGACGTATCGATCACTGGATGATTGAGGTCCGGGGTCAAGGATGAGCTACCTCCGGAACCTTTTGCTTTCCTCTTCCGTGGCACAATTTGAGACTCATCTTTCTTGCTCTGGAATAACAGACGGCTCGCGTCCGCCGCCTTTCGGGTATCACTATCCAACTTAGAGCCCTGGTTCTTCAGAGGTGAAAGAACCTCCTCTTCTTCCTCTCTTCCGTCGTTGTTGGTGGTCCTTAACTCACATTTTTTACCGCCAACTATCACATAAAATGAACCAATATGGACACCAAACTTAAAATTATGGCTGATAACTAATCAATTCCACAAGTTTTGGTGATTGTTCATTTGCAAGAGCACATGTCGGGATTACATAGAAAAAGAGCCTAACGTATATAAGAAATGCAACATTATAGACATCTGAAATGAGCCCAAGGAGAGATAGCCCACTTACCAGCAGAATCAGGGCCCAAAGGAATGGAGAACAAGGCCAAATTCCAACCAAACCACCTTAACTTCACAGAACACCACCATGGGCCAAGTCCAAAAGGTCATAAAAGACAGCCCAACAAACATGGGCTGATTCGGAGCAGACCAGGGGGTGCGGCTGCACCCTAATATGTCCCGTTTGGCCCCAGCTTTGGTCAGTTGAAAGATACCGCCTTGCTCAACATTGGTGTCAAGGTGCTCGCCAGGTTCAATGTACCTAAATGACAGTTTGAGGTCGGTTTTGCTCCTTCCATATGGGGATCAAGCACTTTTGCAAGGAACCCCCTCCTCTCCACCTATAAATGGATGCCTCTCCCCTCCTCATTCAACAACAACACACCAAGGGAAAGAGCACCACACTTGAGCATCACTCCAAGGCTCAAGCCATAGCTAGTAGAGTTGAGCATTTTGTGAGAGATATGAGGGAAGAGTACGGGGAAGTGTCGGACTTATCAGTATCTCCCCGAGCTTGTACCTCGACGAACACTTGTGCCTCAACGGAGTATCCGCTGAGTGTTTGTGGTTCTTATGGCATTAAGTCTTCTAAATAGTTAAGCTTTATTCTTACTTGTTTGCGGATTCGTCGTCCATTCTCGTAACGGATGCTCTAGTAGAGGGCCCTGATAAAGACGGATAACCCTGTGCACGCTAGAGTAGTAGTCAATAGCATAGACGTGGTGTCTAGGCTGACGACTACCTTCATTTGCCTTGTGCCCCATGGTTGATGGGTAGGCAGCAGGTGGTGACAGCCCAGTCCGTCCCTTGTAATCCGCCACATTCGGGTACGACGTAGAGCCGTAGGCCAGTATCGCTTGGCAAACCAGGTGTACACCGGTGCCCGAAGTAAACAAGGAGGAGTAAAGTTTACCTGTCCTTAGATCCAAAAGCCATAGGAATCCTTCTCTACCCTTTCCAACTTTACCCTTATGTTGTCCTTGGACGAATTAGCTAGAAGAAGTACCTCCGTTCCCTGTGAAAAATACGATACCCTAAATAGTTTCGGGTGAAAGTTACAACGATAATTTTGTGCGCTTGTGGAATCTTTCTGTTCGTGTTAAGAAATACCAACAAGCTTTCTGGCGCCATTGCCGAGAAATGGTTGCTATTTTCTTCGAACCTAGTTCGTCCTCGTATCTGTCTTTTCTTTTTATAAAAAACAAAAATATTTTCTTTTTACCTTTTTCACCATGAAGCAAACTCCAACTCCAAACCATCCCACTTCAAAGAGGGAGTTCGATGAGCCACCACTTTCTCCAAAACCAAACCGTTCATCTAGCTATGAACTCCACCCTGGCTTAATAGCCATGGTTCGGGCACTACTCTTCTTAGGGCACAAAAATGAAAACCCCTGTCATCACCTGCAAGACTTTGAGGAAATGTGTTCATGCCTGAGCATCTTGGGCATGACACAAGAAACTTTAAGGTTGAAATTGTTTCCCTTCGCTCTCACAGGAAAGGCGAAGCAATGGTACACGTTTGTCGTAGAAAGTATGAATAGGGACTGGGATGAACTTAAAGACAAGTTTTGTCTTGCATTTTTCCCATGTCCCGTATCGACTGTCTACCGAGGGCAATCCTTGACTTCGAGCAGAATGAGAAGGAATCTATAGGTGCAGCCTAGGCCCAGTTTTCAACGTTAATACATGTCGGCCTAGACTTGTCATTACCCGATGGCATGATTTTGTGTCTCTTTTGTACGGGTCTTGATATAGATGCTGACCTATGCCTAGACGTGACTGCCGGAGGATGGTTCACACACAAAACTATGACGGAACAAGTAGAATTTCTAGAGCACTTCATAGCCAAACACACTTCTTCCGTCATAAAAACCAAACCCCTCTAGGCGAAAGTCATGTCGAGTGTTGAGGAGACCTCATTAGTCGAATCCAAACTCATACCATCCCTAGGTTCGACTTATGAGCCCTTACCCGAACCACGAACACCGAAGGAAACAATGCTTCATCCTTCAGAGTTCCCTATCAAATTCGAGGATTATGGCAATACCTCGAAGTTATCATGGCATGAAAAGAACATAAGGGAAGTTTTCCCCAAAATGGAACCGTCAAAGGAATGGTTAATTGAAGTGAAACGTTCTTCTAAAGCAATTCAGATTCTTTCACCTTCCACGATCATGCCTTGTTCGTTAAGGGGGACAAACATAGAAGCCCTGCACAACCCCATAGTCGGGACTAGCATCATATCAGAATTCCTAGCAAAAAACCTTTTGGGTAACATGTCGCTAGTCTCAACCAACAAACTCTTCAAAAGTTTGTTGGGACTATTTTTTGAGTGTTGTGGGATCGCTAGGGACGTGCCAGTCATAATTGACAAAATCGAGGTTCACCTAGACTTCCATGTTTTTGCCATCCTCGAGTTTGATCTTCTCATAGGCTACCCCATTGAAAAGCTTTTCAAGAAAATCCTTTCCAAGGGAGCCTTAGTGAAAAGCTTGGGAAAATTGCTTCCGCCACTCACTTAGATTCTCCAACGGCGGAGCATCGTCCCAACCATGACCTGTTCGAGGAGGCGAACTTCATTTCCCCATTCTTTTCACCTAGGTTTCTAGTGAAACTGAATGTCCTTTACCACCCTCACTGTGGCAGAACCGCCTGAAATAACATGTTTTTAGAGGCGCTCATCTTCCACTAGACACTAAGCACCCCGAAAGTTAGCTACATCGGACAGTTTCATCGAGCACACCCCAAGGGAGAACTCGAAACAATCCACGTTTTACATCCAGAATCCAATAATGAGTACGACTTTACAATACTTAGTCCATTTCATACAACCAGAGGTCTTGAAAATTATTTATTACAATACCAAAGTTCAGAGTGCGATAATTAAACAGCGGAAAGAAAATAAACATCTAGCAGAAATGATACAAGGATCCGTCTGTGCCCACCAGAAGAATCCTCCACACAAGAGCTACTCCTCAAGCTTCACCTCTAACAGGGTAAAATAAACTCTGAGTACACAATGTAGTCGCAAGACTTATCCGACTAGTGGGAATAGTTTCCTGACTCCAAGGGGTATGATAGGCAATCTGGGTTTGCTATTTTCTTTTTATTTGTGAAAAGCATTACTAGAAGTACGTCCTTAAGATCAAGTTTAATTAACAGTCATGATTACTTCATTAGCTAACAATTCTAGGTAAGCACCTATTCTACTTTCAAGCAAGGGTTGAGTAATCAGAACCAATTTACCATCTTTCATATTCTAGTTCTTACTACGGTGCTAGACCATAGCCAAGTCGTACCGTCTCATGAAAACGATGATTCGTGAACCAATGTATCCCAGCTGGGTACCCGAAATACACGCCCCGTTTGTACCCCAAGCACAAACAAGACCAACCCATTCCACTCCTATCACGGGGTCCAGATCCCCGTCCAAACTTGGACTCCAAGCTCCCACACTTGAGACCCGGTCTCAATATGATGCTTAGACCTCCACCTTTCCCCGCCTCTAATCAGTCGGTCCGGAAAGAGCCGAAACCCACGACAAGAGCATAACAAGCCTTCCCGCTCCCATAAGTAAGTATGTGCTCAGGATAATAAGTCTATGACCTGACTACCATCCACAGCAACGGACGGTCCTCAATCGACACGGACAGAGAAAACAGTGTAACTAAGCTAAGCCTCATGGCCACGGGACACAACTCATCACACCCACCATAACCCATACCATATCTCTGCCCGATCTCCATTTTCCTTTCATCATTTTTATTATGAGAGTAATTATAATAATCACCTATTATGAGTAACGGCAGGTTACTCATGCTATCGAAAACTAAGCATAGTAGCTACTCGAACCTATACTAGTAGGACTCATAGGACAATTATATCTATGCAGGTGGTTTTCATAAGATTCATGTAACATAAATGCACATAACATATATATACAGTTATTATAAAAAATAAGGGGTTATGCACCAGGGATTGCCTTGGGACAGCACGGTGTCAACTGGATCAGTTGGTGGTGGCTCTGGGACCTCCTCCCGCACGAGAATCTCCTCCTTGTACTCCTCGACAATCTCCTCTAACTCATGCTCACCGGTGGTCATGATCTTCGCCGACTCGTTCTCTATATGCATGTGATGATGATGATGATGCAGCTATTTAGTATTTAGGCAACAACAATTCTTAAAATAAGGACACATGCCATACTAACAAGCTAGCTCTAATGACTAGGATATTAAGCTAACCATCAGCTCTATCAAATCAAGTGTCAAGCTCATCCTAACAAGTGCTTAATTTCATAAGTCAATATTATTCTCTTATTCATATTAAGGTTTAATGGATATTTAACTACCCTAATAAATAGTCTATCTTAGGGCTACAAAAATTATAGTAAGCACATAATAATGCAATGAAGCTACTGTGAAAATGTTAGGATTAAAGCTATCACCAATTTACCACAAAAATTCCTACAATAATTACCCTAATAATATTAAACACTTTCAAACAATTTAATAGCCCTTAGTATCAACACAGATATGTATGACTAACTATACCAATAGATAGACAATAATTTTAGGAGCCTAACAAAATTAGTTTCACAATTTTTGGACACCTATACGATTTTATATTAATTATACAAATCTAGTTCAGAAATTGAAATAGAAAGCTATTACTAATTCCTTAAGAAAAAGAAAAACGAATTCGACCGCGCGGCCCACAAACGCGTGGCCCGCGCGGGTGCGGCCCACGCGTGAGGTGGCCCAAGACGGGAGAGTCTGCGCGCGATGGTGCTTTTGTAGAAATGTCCCCGCACTATCCGATATTAACGCGACCGCTTTGCGCACTATTCCTATAGACAACGCTTATGCAAGGAAGCCCTCGCATTAACCCGTCTTCGCAACGGAATGGTCCCCAACGTCCCCGCGCTCACCGGTGCATCACTGACCGGCACTGAGCAGCTATGTCGGCCAACTGGGGACCCCTACGACGCATCTAAAGGGCCATGCTCACCTATGGGCCAACGCGCAACGATGGACAACGATTAGGAGACCAGAGACGAACTACAATGGCTCCTCCACGTCGGCGGACAAACCACGACGACGACGGTGGTGTTCCAGTGAACTAGGACAGCTACCGGCTTAACCAGTTAGCGTGCAAGCAATAGGGGCTCACCGTGGACCTGGCCGAAGTGACGGTTGGAGTAGAGGATGGCGGAGGAGGGCTGGTCGCGTGCGACCGAGCGGCACGACGGCGCACCATGGTGGACACGACCACGTTAGTAGCGTCAGGGTAGTGGTAGAGGTACGGCTAAGGAGCGCAGGGGGCGTAGAGGTGGAAGCGAAGCTAGTGGTGCACTTAGATTGGGTCGGGGTGGACAAATGGAGGATTGCCCACAACAATGGCTGAGCTCGGCCTTATCGGCACGGCGGCGGGGAAAACTCAAAATTAGAGCTTGGCTGTGCTCGCTTCAAGGCTGGGTAGGGTCGGGTGGCTAAGGGGGTTAATGGCGGAGCTAGGGTGCGACGAATTGGGCGATGGTGACCTTTGCCTGATGGGTTTAATGAACAGCATCGCGTTGGGAAAAAAACGACAAGGAGGGGAGGGAGGTCAGCCTACGCTCGGCGCGACGTAGTTAAAGACGATGGTTGCTAGGGGGTACGGCTATCGCGGCGGCTTGGGCGCACGTGGGAACACCGCAGCTGCAAGCACGGCCACGGGGCTGGGCAGCGAGTGTTCCATGTGCGCGCGTGCGACCGTGGCAATGCCAACAGGCAGGTCTAGGTAGCGGCGTAGAGCTATAGGGGCACGGACGCGATGGCAAGGCGATGGCGGTGATAGCCGGGACAAGCCCACATGCGTGTAGGAGAGAAGGACAGCAGCACCACAGCACAAGGCGGGAAGGGCGGCAGCGGTGGTAGCAGCGCAGCAGCTAGGTGGGGCAGCAGCGCGACGGCCAGCAGCTGCAGGGCGATGACAGCGGCCCGCTAGGGCCGGCCATGGCCAACCCATGGCCAGATAGGTCGACCGGGCTCGACACCACGGCACGCGGGACACGGCCAGCCGCGCGACGCCGAGCGGCCACGCGAGGTGACCGTGCGCATAGGCCAGGCATATGACGTGCATGAATTTTAAAGTGCGTCTAAAAACTAACCTAACAAAGTTGAAGCTAAACTACCTCGACCATACTAAAGAGGGTAAATCAGTCTGTCATAAGGAGCAAAAACACAACATTGACCTTTAGCTCGATTTTCCAAAATTAATTCACTAACATTGCATTGTCACACTATTTTTAGACTTAAGAATTTGCTAAGTCTTGGCTTGAATTTGATTTCAAGTTCCATTTCTAATCTATTAGAAATACTAGCTAGCAATATTATTTTTCTAAGACAAGAGTTGCATTGTCCTCTACAAAATTTATACTTCAAACTTTATTTAGGGTCACATACATGTTCTATAATATTTTTGCTCAATAAAAATTGGTTTCGAACCCTACTTGATATACATGAGCTATTGAATCAACTTTCAATTAACATTTTTATTAGTCATTTTTGGTTAAAAATTGATCTACACACTTTATCACATGCTTTATCACCTAAACATGATGATCATGACATCGTTTAGTAGTTTGTTTAGGGTGTAACACCGAGGGTGTTACACTCACTCGAACCCAAGCCATGTCCCTCTGGTCATTCAAACGTTGTTCTCAATGATGGTCGAGATTCAACGTTGATCATACACGATATGTTTCTCGAGAACGATAACTTCTGTGCCATGGACATGTTGCTTAGTACCCGGTGCTTCCACGAGGACCATAACCTCCTCCTTATCCTTGTTCACAAACTTTTTAGGTGGATGGTTGTGGATGCCTACATTTATCACAAATATTGCAAATCCCATTGTAGCACTGTGGTACTAACCTTGCAGCTTGAACGAAGATGCTAAATGTTTAGTGGTGGAGGTGGGAACTACACCACCATTGATAGCTGCAAGATAAAGTTCCCACGATCAAACTTGAGACCATAAATCAAGCACTACCGGGAGATACCCCGGATTATCATAATAAAAAAACCTTTCTTGTCAACATAAGCAAGAACATGTTTTCAAGTTAGTATGCACCTTTGGGTATTCTTGGTTGCTAACCCTTTCAGGTTGAGACTAAGAAGAACACGGTGCATATGATGCTAAAGAACATGAGAGTTGTATCAACCATACATGTCGATGTTCTTTGGTGATGGAACACACTCAAAGGGAGACCTCCAACATTGCACATTTGACTTTTACACAAAAGTCTAAGTGTGGGGGAGGGTGGTGAAAATCTCACTACAAAGTTCCATCCACACTAAAGGCCATCCTAGGTTAAAAAGAAAAAAAAATGATGACAGCTCTACCTTGCTATATAAAAAAATAATCATTATAAAAAATGATGATGAAAAAAGAGAGAAAAAATATATGAAAAAGAAAAGAGAGAGAAAATATATAGAAAAAAAGAGAAGAAAAAAAAGGGAAGGAGCCGCAAGACGGGTGCTCCTCTTCTAGACCTTTGCTGCGACCATCAAGGCCTATGGCCTATACACATTATTTGTGTGTGTAGCCAAGCCTTGCTGCTCGCCTGAGTTGGACCATATGCGACCATGCCACCGCTGCAGCAGCCCCAAAGCTTCATCCTTGTAGGCTGCCGAAAAATACACTTAGATATGTAAAGGTAAATACAAATTCACCAAACTCTTTTACTCATACTTGTCTCCATGAGATCATACAAATGCATGCCTCTTGTTTATATCATATGCTTTGGTTTGGATGCATCCAGCTGGTACATCCATAGGTCTTTTAAAATTAAGCATGGTGCTTAGGTTAAAAAGACCTTTAATCAAAATTTGGCATGGTGTTGAAATTTGATTAATGAACTTTGAGTATTTATTTTCATAAACAATGGAAGTAATCTAATTATGGAGATAAGTCAAGACTAGAATTACACTGCATCTTTACCTTAGCCTTGCTTGAGTACAAAAGTTTGGTGAACAAACAAATAATAAAAATAATAATATAAAAATAAACATAATAAATAAATAGATAATAATAATATAAATAATAATAATAATAATAATAATAATAAGATTTAGGCTCCCCGGTGTTCAAACCGGTAGAGCCCTTGTTGTTCCACTTTTGCTTTTTTATTGAATAAAAGCAAGTACAAGAATAAGTGTGGGGGAGATCTCTCAAGCATAACAACCACACACTCGAGATCTCCCCCCAACATGTTGCACAAACATCAACAATCCAACATGTAGAAGGACAAGACAAAAAGTTCCAGAGAGGATTGGCTAGACCTCTGGTTTAGCCAAACCACTTCTGACTCCTTTAGTTCCTTCCTCTTCAATGATGGTTTGTGCAAACTCGACCCTCATCTCTCAAGAGTTTTAAAGTTTTAAATTGAACAAATTTAAAAATACAAGACAATAACGCTTCATCTTCATGCTATCCTTGAATTAAGTTTGCATACTTTTTATTCCTTGCTAATATTCCTATAACTTGTGAACAACTATCATAGAGACCCCATGTTATCTAAATAATTGGAATATGTGATATAGTAGGATGAAAATGAACCTTGCTCTCTCATGTGAAGAACATGGAATTTATTTTACAAAAGCAAAATTTAAATAGCAAGCTCCTCAATGATGTTTAAATTCCTACCAAAGCCATATCTAGTGTTTAGAACTTAAAACCTCCAAAAATTTATGCTACTTATTCTTGCATTGAGTTTTGTCAAGTCTTGTTGACCCTTGTTGAGAAAGTTATCATGCCCCCAAGATCAAGATCATGTACACCCACACACATAAGCTATTCCTACACTAGGAATATGCTAAAACATGCATCCATTCACCCAAAACTTTGTCCTTACACTGGGAGTAGACAAAAAAATATTTATTATGAAAATACTCCATGTTTTACAAGATAGTGATCTCTCTCAATATGTGGTTTAAGAGACATGGGCTATGTAAAAGTATGAAAAGAAGAAAAAAAAAGGGACACATGAAGGTCCCAAGGTATTGAAAAAAAAGATGAGCACATGAAGGCTCATAAAAAATTGAAATGATAGCCATGTCTCAAAATAAAAAGTTAGAGAAAGATCACTCATACAAAAGGAGTATAGTATAGATTTAGAAATGTTTTATCCACACACTTGCACTTCTTGATTTAAGGGTATGACATCTTTCTCCTTTGATCCGAGCTTTGACTTAACAAAATATGCAGGGTAAGTATGCCTTCATATCTTTCCCTACCCAAAGATCCATATAAGCTTTCTAGTAGGAAAGAAAGAAGGCAGCACTATGATATGCTTTGGTGAGGAATCAAACACAACATTGAGCGATCCGAGAGAATCATTTGAGGAGCTAAGCTATGTTTACATTTTTTAAAATCAAATGAAAAACCCAAGTTCCTAAACTAATTGATGCAAGGGGATTTGAATCCATGCTGTTCCATTATTCAATTACTCAAGATAATGTGGTAGACACTTCAAAGTTCACAAGTGCAGGTGAAGCTTGGAAAAATTTGTATGCAAATGTCATATCAAGGAGATGACCCATCTTAGTCCTAAACTTTACTCGAGGATGAGCAAAGGGCTAAGTGTGTTGGTGGTCCTTAACTCACATTTTTTACCGCCAACTATCACATAAAATGAACCAATATTGGACACCAAACTTAGAATTAGGGCTGATAACTAATCAATTCCATAAGTTTTGGTGATTGTTCATTTGCTGGTGGACATGTCGGGGTTACATAGAAAAGAGCCTAAAGTATATAAGAAATGCAACATTATAGACATCCGACATGAGCCCAAGGGGAGGTATCCCACTTACCAGCAGAATCAGGGCCCGAAAGATAGGAGAACAAGGCCAAATTCCAACCAAACCACCTTATCTTCGCAGAACACCACCATGGGCCAAGTCCAGAAGGTCATAAGAGATAGCCCAACAAAGATGGGTTGATTCCGAGCAGACTAGGGTGCGGCCGCACCCCCAATCTGGCCTGTTTGGCCCCAGCTTTGGTCGGTTCAAAGGTACCGCCATGCTCAACGTCGGTGTCAAGGTGCTCGCCAGGTTCAATGTACCTAAATGACGGTTTGAGGTTGGTTTTGGTCCTTCCATATGGGGATCAAGCACTTTTCCAAGGAACCCCTCCTCTCCACGTATAAAACGACACCTCTCCCCTCCTCATTCAACAACAACACACCAAGGGAAAGAGCACCACACTTGAACATTACTCCAAGGCTTAGGCCATAGCTAGTAGAGTCGAGCATTTTGGGAGAGATGTGAGGGAAGAGTATGGGGAAGTGCCAGACTTGTCGGTGTCTCCCCGAGCTTGTACCTCGATGAACACTTGTGCCTCAACAGAGTATCCGCTAAGTGAGTGTTTGTGGTTCTTATGGCATTAAGTCTTCTGAATAGTTAAGCTTTATTCTTACTTGTTTGCGGGTTCGTCATCTATTCTCGTAACGAATGCTCTAGTAGAGGGCCCTGATAAAGATGGATAACCCTGTGCACACTAGAGTAGTAGTCAATAAGATAGACGTGGTGTCTAGGTTGGTGGCTACCTTCGTTTGCCTCGTGCCCCACGGTTGAGGGGTAGGCGGCAGGTGGTGACAGCCCTGTTCGTCCCTTGTAATCCTCCACGTTTGGGTACGGCGTTGAGCCATAGGCCAGTATCGCTTGGCAGACTAGTTGTACGCCGGTGTCCAAAGTAAGCAAGTAGGAGTAAAGTTTACTTGTACTTAGACCCAAAAGCCATAGGAATCTTTCTCTACCCTTTCTAACTTTACCCTTATGTTGTCCTTGAATGAATTAGCTAGAAGAAGTACCTCCGTTCCCAATGAAAAATACGATACCCTGAATACGTCCAGGTGAAAGCTACAATGGTAATTCTGTACGCTTGCGAAATCTTTCTGTTCACGTTAAGAAATACCAATAGTCATCATGGACATGATTCTTCGAGCGCAGGTCATCAGATCTCGACACCGAACCCTTTGACTTCTTCGAACCGATCAAGGAGCCAGTACCATAAGATTCCGCAGCAGCTTCATGGAAGCTTTGCGTCTTCTTCTTCCTTACCTCCTGTTTGCATCAAAATTTGGTAAGGTTATCCTGGAAAGGAAGAGATCGACTGATGATGTCAAAAGCAAGAAAGTTTCCTAATTAAGGGATATTTATGAGCCGGCCAAAAAATATTATTTAATAAATTTGAGAGAGACATGACGTCCAGGTGCATATCTAGATGAAAGAAACAAGGACACGTATCAAACAAGGAAGCTTCATCGGCAAGGATTCTGCATAAGGGAAATTAGAGTCCATGTATCTTGATATTTCTTTTTGTTATCTAGTCGTGTTCGTTTAAGACTCTTATCAGCCCAGGGTATAAATATAAACCCCCAGCTATTGTAACAGGGACATCTCACTTCAATCAAAATCAGTCTTTACTTTTTCGGCTTCACACCAACCCTTAGGAGTAGGAGTAATGTAGCTTTTCGATGAGTTCTTCAACAAGCAGGGCTGCATCGATCCGGTCGACCTCCATCTTGTCTGTAAGTACCGTCATGGCTTATACTTTTGTTTGTAAAGCTGCATCGGTTCGGCCGACCTCTTACGAGCTCTAGTATAAGTTAGTTATCGATCCTTATTTAGTTCAAGTATAGCTGCATCGGTTAAGTTCGACCTCCACTGCTCGAATTAGATTAAGGTCAAGTTATTAGCTCTACCTAAGGGTGGCATCCTTCAGGTAGATTCATTAAGTTACCGATCTTGCTGATGTTCTTGTTGTCATTAGTTTCAGCAATATCACCCTGCCCGATCGAGATCGATCTAGATCGGCCTCATATCCTTTTAGTTCGTCATATATTTTGCTATATTGTGATAATTTTTACTTCAAATGATGGATTATGTTTTATTGGCTGTTCTGCTTCGATCTTGATCATGCATAGTATGACGTCAAGGCATGTCTGATCTTGAGTAGGTTTACTAGCTAGTTGAATTTGATCTATAGCTCGCTATTATGGTTGTAACGATCCGGTCGATCCCCACTGTTAGCACTTTAAATCAGAGTATGTTAGTTGGTAGATTTGCTTTCAGCCAGGCATGACCTTGTGAAAGGTTTGAGATGGCGGACTAGAGGGGGGTGAATAGTCTTATCTAAAATTAATCGCGTCGGCTAACCGATATAAATGCGGAATTAAAATAATCGGTCTAACCAAGACTACACCCCTCTATGTAAGTTCACTAGCACCTTGCTAAGATACCAATTATGCAACAACAATGTCGGGCTAGCTAGAGCTCTCCTAAACAATTCTAAGAGCAAGGTTACACAAACCTATGCCACTAGTATTTTAAGCAACAAGAGAGCTGCTACACATGCTAGTAAGCAAAAGCACAAAGCTAACTATGCTCACTAGCAATGCTCAATAACAAGGCAACCAATGCCTAATTAGAGAGCGCAAGTACTTAGCTACACAAACTAAGCAATGTGACTAACAAGGTTACTAAAACCAAATTAGCCACGCAAGGGAGTTACTTCTATGCTACACAAGCAAGAAGGTAATTAGCAAGCTACACAAGCTATCTAATTACAAGAGCAACTACACAAGCTTAATATATATGAAAGTAAATGCAAGCTTGTGTAATGGGAAGCAAACCAACAGGAAGAACAAGGTTGACACGATGATTTTTCTCCTGAGGTTCATGTGTTTGCCAACACGCTAGTCCCCGTTGTGTCGATCGCTCACTTGGTGGTTCGACGGCTAATTAGCATCACCCGCTAAGCCCGCACATCGGGCGCCGCAAGAACCTACCCCTTGAGTGAGGGTAGCTCAATGACACGCTTTACTAAGGTTGCTCTTCGCGGCTCCCGCGGGGCGAGCACAATGCCCCTCACAAAGCTCTTCTCCGGAGCCCCGCACAAGCTTCTTGCGGGCTTCGACGGAGACCACCACCAAGCCGTCTAGGAGGTGGCAACCTCCAAGAGTAACAAGCACCACTGGCTTGCAACTCGATCACCTAGTGCCACTCGATGCAACCTCACGATGCAATCGCACTAGAATCGCTCACTCACACAATCGAATGATCACTATCAAGTATATGTGTGATGGAGGGCTCCCAAGCACTCACAAGCATGGACACTAAGTCCCCTTAGGTGCTCAGCTCTCTCCATGGCCGAGGGCCACTTCTATTTATAGCCCCAAGGGCTAAACTAGCCGTTACCCCTTCACTGGGCAAATGTCGGGACGACCGGACGCTCCGGTCTGATCGATCGGATGCTGGACCTCAGCGTCCGGTCGTGCGATGCACGCCACGTGTCCCCTCCTTCAAACGTTGTTCACTGGATCTCAATGGTCATCTGTCGACCGGACGCTCCAGCATGAACTGACCGGACGTTGAGCCTCCAGCGTCCGGTCGTTTCCAGTAAGGTCCCCGAGGCGTATTTCTTCGACCGGACACGTCCGGTCCACCTTGATCGGACACAGATCAGCGTCTGGTGCAATACCCTCGGTACTGCACAGACCCGTCAGATTGACCGGACACACGCTGCCAGGGTCCGGTGCTTTCAGACCCAGCGTCCGGTCAGTAGACCGACGCCAGCATCTTCGCGATCAACTCGTTTTCACTTCTAACTTCTTCACCCTTGCTCCAATGTGCCAACCACAAGAATTTGCATCTGGCGCAATAGAAAATAGGCATTCCATTTTCCCAAAAGCGCCGAATCCACCCAAACCCATCTCAACCCTGCAAACACCACCTCCTTTGTAAATGTGCCAACACCACCAAGTGTACACCACCATGTGTATGTGTGTTATCATTTTCACAATCATTTTCCAAAGGATTAGCCACTCAACTTGCCACGCCACTCGATCCTAGCAACGATGCAAAGTTAGATCACTCGAGTGGCACTAGATGACCGATCTGCAAACAAGTTTGCCTCTCTTGATAGTACGGCCATCTATTCTAAACCCGGTCATAAACTTCTCTACACACCTATGACCGGTGAAATAAAATGCCCTAGGTTATACCTTTGCCTTGCGCATTCCATTCCATCTCCTCCAATGTCGATGCAACACATACACCAACACGATCAACAATGATATGATCCACTTCATATCATCACGTGATCATATTGGTTCATCGATCTTGACTTCACTTGCTCTTCACCGTTGCCATCATCCATCGGCGCCAAGTCTTGCTTAAGCTTCACCGCCACGCGGTTCATCACTCCAAAGCCTCCGACTTGCCCTTCACGCTTTGCAACCGGTCCATCAAGCCAAGTCTTGTCTTGATCTTCTCCACCTTGATCACATGACTCAATGTCATGTCTCATGTGCAATGAGCTCCTTCATCATCACATGTGTGAGCTTTGCAACATCTCCAAGCCATTTACACCTTCATGGCATATGTTGCTCACACACATGTTCCTGTGGACTACCTGTGTATCTCACATAAACATAATTAGTCCACCTAGGTTGTCACTCAATTACCAAAACCACACAAGGACCTTTCACCTTGGCTGTTTGCTATGCCTGCATCGGCTAAATAGCCGATTGCCCATACTTTAACGCTTATAGTATGTTTTCATGATTCTATTAAATGTGAATAGATCTGTTTATTTTAAAGGTTTAATCTGTTATCTTTATTATGGCTACCATCGATCCGGTCGAACCCCACTGTTAAAGATGATAGGTTAGATTTGATGAGTTTATAAATCTATTCATATTAAATAGTCGATTGTTCACATGCTATAATCTTTTTTCTACCTGAATCGGCTATTTTAGCCGATTCGCCTGTACTTTCACACATATAGCATGTTTTTCATAAACCTATCAATATATAGATAGTTTTATGGATTCTTTTGCTTTAGTTTGTTATCATTATCATAGCTGTATTGATTCGGTCGAACCTCACTGTTGATGATAACAGATTAGATTCAGAGCATTTGTAGATTCATTTATACTAGACAGTCGATTTGTTCGCATGTTATATCCTTTCTCGTTAAACTTATCGGCTCAATGCTTTACATTGGTTATATCCATCTGCTGATGATGTTTCTTTATATTACTTATATTTGGATGTATAGTACTTGTTCTGTCTGGATTAATCAATCATAATAAATCGCTATGACCCATGAGTATTGGTTATTTTGAATTCGTACCATCATCATTGATATTAGCCGATAATCTTTAATTTAGCGATCCTTGCTTTACTGATATGCTGGATATCGACTATTTAGTCGATAGCCCCATTGAATCGGCTATCTAGCCACATATCGAAACTGTCTGGATTAATCAATCATAATAAATCGTTAACCCATGAGTATCGGTTATTTTGAATTCATACCATCATCATTGATATTAGCCGATAATCTTCAATTCAGTGATCCTTGCTTTACTGATATGCTGGATATCGACTATTTAGTTGATAGCCCCATTGAATTGGCTATCTAGCCACATATCGGAACTGTCTAGTGCAACACCGGCATGTTCCACCTAAATTACTGATCTTTTTCTCCTTGTCAATTGTAGGGTCAAATTGACTGGCACGCCTTCGGTCCTAAAACCGACCGATCCTGTGCTTGAAGCCAAGTGGATCTCCAGCCTTGCTCCATCAAGCAGATCTTTCTGGCTTGCTGTGTGTTGATCACATCGCCACATTTTTGTGTCAACGCCTCCTGTGCCCTAAGCCTAATGTCATAGGGTAGTTTACCCGAAGCATTGTGGACCACCGGCTTGTCACATTCTAGCTTTGAGTGGCCCATGATGCCCCAAGATAAGCAATGGAATGACAGTTTTTCATACTACAAATCAAACCATTCAGGGTCTGCATCTTTTTCGTCTTCAAAAGCACACCTCTTCTCAGAGGTTTTGCCACCTCAATCGCCACTTGGGCACGCAGGTAGGGGCCGCTAGCTTTGCCGTCTTTATCCACATCCATCTTCTTCACCACGCCAACCAGGCCCATGGCATGTTCGCCACGATGTCGGTTCATCCAACCTAGTGGAAGGTTCAAGATTTGCACCTAGATATCCATCCGATCGAACCTGATCTCCGAAGGCTTGAGGTTTTCATCATAGGTTTGCAGCAGCAGGGTGAGCTGTCCCACCATCCACGGTGAGCCACCTAATGCACGTTCCATGTCCTGCTCAAACTTGAATTTTGCAACAAAAAGGTTCTCCTCCTTCTCACCAATGGATCTGATCTTCAATCCATAGGGATTCCCCAAGCCGGCTTCATCGCGTAGAAAATTGTGGTGGTGTGCACAGTTGCCGGCGAGAGGACCTTGCTGACCAGCGCCCACTCCACCCCAAGGGGGCCTTCATCATTGCTAAATTCCACGACGTCCTCCTCTTCTGTTGTCAGGTTGAGGTTCTAAAGCAGATCGACAACATGCGCATCGGGATCAACCGACGATCCACTCCCGATCATAGCCATGGCTTCTGATTAGAGGGAAAAGGGGATGTGCAGCGTACAGATTGTATGCTCACACACCAAACCGATCCCACACTAGGGTTCCTAAGCGGCGCTACCCCTGGCGGGAAATCTTTGTTCAACGGCGCCAGAACGGCTAACCGTCGATATGCGGTGGACGCCACCGACGGGAGTTGGTGGGCGGGGCGTGGGCACTGTGACCGGAGTGGTCGTTGGTGTTGCTGATCTAGGGCGCCGATGGTGGCGGCCTAGACCAAGAGTGGGATCGCGATCGCCTCCTGCATCGCTTGCGTGGGGGCTCCATAATTTTTGGGCATCGTTGACCCCTTTAGGGTCGGGTGTCCGCTGGCCATGGAAATCCCTATCACTTTGCTGCACTTATTACATTTTTATTTGTTGTAATAAATGTAAAAATATGGATATGGAAAATAAAATGATGGTATTGTTGAGTACATCTTAGACATAGACCGTTGTGGTTCATATATATATATGTTATCTGATTCTCTGTCTAATACATGATGGCAAAATTTCATACATAAGTGCAAAATACTAAGATTAATAGCAGACTAGATGTGTGTTGTTCCCATAAGTGCCTCTTCTATAGATGTAGACGTGGATGTAAGTGATATAGATGTTCTCAGTTCACTAACTAGGTGCTTATATGCCCTGCATTGATGAAAGTCTTTTTTTACGAGGATGATGGAAGTCTTTGAAAGAACCGTGATGCTTAAGAGGGTAGGGGTGAATTAGGATTTCTATAAAGTACAAGTAAACTTGGTCTCTAACTCTACCTATCAAAACCTATGTAAGATCTCTACCTAGATGTGTACTAAGGTTCTACTAAGTATTATTATCTTTATCACAAAAGAGTTATGTGACCTAGGTTCCAATCCTATTAATTAGCCTAGCAAGCTAAACTAAAAAGGTAAGCACACAACCAAGGCACATAGCTTAATGATGATGATGATTTTTATTCAAGGTATTGAGAATCTCACGCTTCCCCATAATCCCTATTGGAGGCTCTTGGAAGGATGCCCACACGAGGGCCAAACTCCTTGTTGGATAACTCCGTGGATAGCCCCCGGTCCTTCCCCACGCGCAAGTGGGTCTATGTGATGGCTTTCTCCCAAACCATCTTCACTATCATGTTTTTGGCCAAAACGTTGTGAGTCACACGTTCCCTTGTGTACATGCTCGGCGGCCACTCCACACGTTGGAGGATCTTGAAAGACTATAAGACCCTAGTGTACAAGCAATGGTACGTGCAAGCACCGGATGGCAAGAGGTGTACAAACCTCACTAGACACGAAGCCTAAGCCTAGAGCAAAGTGTCAATTATAGTATCTAACTAGCCTAAGCACTAAGCACTAACTCTAATTACGTAATATTTTCATGAGCACATATGGTGGCAAGAGCAATAAAGATGAGCATCAACTCCATTGATATTTTCCTCAGTTCCTGCACCTCCCAAATGGCTAGCCAAAGGGGCCCAAGTCCAAAATTAATCGTTGGTGGTATGCAACACTTTCCGCATATTCACTGGAAAGCTTTGGTGCCTACCATCGGAGAATTCTAGTGGTGCCACGTGGACTAGTTAGAAATTAACCATTGGATTTCCTGTCGACTGTTGCACCTTTCCCCCGGTGCCACCAGACCTTTTTTTGATGACTGCTTGAAGCGGCACTACTTTCTTCGGTGCTGACCTTCTTTGGTGCCACGTGGAAAGCTCCGGTGGGGAGTGAGTTTCTGTAGAAATAAAGATCACCCGTTGACACATTCTCCAGTGTTTTATGCACCAGAGCACTAGACCTTTCCGATGCCTGTCTTCAGACTGTCTGTTGCCTGTACATCTATCCTTTTCTCCTATGCTTCTACTCAGGGACCACCAGACTTATCCGATGCACATTGTTGGTGCTCAATTAGCTCTATTTCTTCAGGCCTTGTTCTTCATAATGTCTTGGACTTTTCACAAGTCTTATATGATTTTCTAGAAGCTCTATGGTCTTCCTTGAGGTGGGGGTCACTTGATCTTCACGTTGCCTAAGTCCAATCCATCGTTGCATCCAAATGAACTAAAACCTTGTATACTAGTAAATCACATTAGTCCATTTTATCATGGTGTCAATCAACCACCAAAAACAAACTATGCGAGATGCTTGATTCCATTTTCCTTACAGTCTTCACATGCTGGCAAATGGTGGCCTTTTGGACGCCAATGACACTGGCTTGGACATAAACTTGACTTTCCTGAGCCCTCCAATGCCTTAATGGATTTGTTTTGTGGGTATGTTGGAGCCTGGAACAACCCTTTATTTATAGGGATAGGCTAGCACCCGGACGTCTCGATTGACGCCTGCGTCTCTTTGCGGCCGCACTTTTGCACATATGCATGCTTCGCTCGCCTTCCACCCGCCCGCATACCCACGCCACTTCGTTTCCTACGCCTGTGTTTCACGCATACCACGGGCCGCCCGTGTCGTCAAGCCGCCGCGGGATCGCTTTCGCAACCCTCCGCTTCTTCACGCATCATGTCAGGGATAATCTGCGCCAGCTTGGCGGCGCCGGCCACCGTAGTAACGCGCGGTACGTGGCGGTGGGTCCCATTCCAACCTATGCAACATCAGATCTGCTTTTTCAACATCCGGAACACTTGCAACATACGTTCGTAACAACTAAAACACTTGCAACATTCATCTGAAACACTTGCAGAACACCTGAAAAACGCTTGAAAGCCATTGCAAACATATGCAACATCTAGATAAAACACTTGCAACATACATATGAAACACATGGAAACATTTGCTTACAACATGCATGTATATGCAACATCTAGATCTACTTTTGCAACACCAGATGAAACACTTGAAACATACATCTAAAATATACATATGAAATACCTGAAATTCTGGGCCACCCTTCGCCCTGGGAGTTGAGGTCGAGTGCCGCCATGCCCATCCGGGGAGCATTGAGGCCGCTCGAGCCCAGAAACGGATATGCCACGTCGGAGAACATGTCGAAGCTGCCGGTGGGGGAATATGGATCAGGCTACGACAGGAAGTCCCTGGTGCGGTCACTGTCGCCGTAGTCGTTGCCGTTGTAGCCGTCCATCTGTGCCGCGTGGATCTGGATCTGGACGCAGGGAGGAGAAGCTGGAGCTGGGTGGCGGGGAGGAGGAGCTGGATTGTAGCACCGGGGAGGAGGAGCTAGGGTTGGTGCGGAGGGAGAGAGGCGAGAGCGACGGGCGATGCTAGGGTTCGCGCGGAGGGAGAGAGCGAGAGCGGCGGGGGAGGAGGGAGGGCATAGGAATGGATAGGGTACCGAGCACGGGTGGGTGGGTGTGGGGTACTGGGCGTCCGGCTCACGCGCCCCAGGCGTTTTAGCCCAGTTTTGGACCTCTCGGGCGGTGAATGGCAAAACTTTAGCCCTCTCCCTTTTGCTCCACCTATTTAGGTCCATTTGCCTAAAATATGGGCTAAAAGTGCTGGCCAAAAGTTTTGCCAAAGAAACAAACAGCTAAAAGCAGAGGAAAATAATGTTCGATCCGCTCCCCTAGCCTTGTCTGCATGTTCGTCCACATGTTTTTGACTTTTAAGGGCCTGTTTAGTTGCCAAAAAATTTTGCGCAGTACCCATTACATCGAATCTTGCGGCACATGTATGGAGTACTAAATGTAGACGAAAAAAATACTAATTGCATAGTTGGACGAGAAATCGCGAGACGAAACTTTCGAACCTAATTAGTCCATAATTAGACACTAATTGCCAAATACAAACGAAAGTGCTACAGTAGGCAAAACCCAAAATTTTTTGGATCTAAACGCACCCTAAGTGAAATCGATGCAACCTTTGTGACTCGTGAGTAAGCGCGTGTTCAATTCCAAAAATACTTTCAAAAAAGTGCTACAGTATCCGTCACATCGAATCTTGCGATACGTGCATAGAGCAGTAAATGTAGACGAAAAAAAACTAATTGCACAGTTTGGTTGGAAATCGCGAGATGAACGTTTTGAACCTAATTAGTCTATGATTGAACACTATTTGCCAAATAAAAACGAAAATGCTACAGTCTCCAAATTCTAACTTTCCCTCCAACTAAACACAGCCTAAGATGCCTGCCGCCGTGACTCAGTGTTCCTGTTTCAAGATGGCAACGGGTACCCAAAACCCGAGTACCTGACGGGTTTTACCCGATAAGGAGACGGGTATGGAAGACATTTTACACCCGCGGGTACGTTATTGGACGAATTTTTGTACCCATCGGGTATGCGGGTATGGGTGTGGGTGTATACTACCCATACCCACATACCCGCGAGTAAAAAAAATCCGCATAAATAATATCCAACCTCTGTAATTTTAGCCCATATAAGCATATAGCCCATATTTGACCCATATAAACATATGAGTATATATATTCCAGAACTCCCTCAAACCCTAATCCTCATCATCACTCCACTCCACCAGCCCATATTTCTGTTTTGCTGCTCTATTATTGATTTGTTTTACTGGAAACTATTATATTTTAGTGTGTGAACTCGGGTATATTGTCGGGTAAGAATTACCCGTCGGGTGCGGGTATGGAATGAATTTTCTATTCGCCTGCGGATACGGATAACCCGACAGGTAAGATTTTGATCTGGCGGGTGCAGGTACGGGTGGCCGGTACCCATCGGTACGTACCGGTTACCATCTTGATTCCTGTTGCGTTCGTTGGCAGCGCCGGCTGTCGGCAGCCAGCCGTGGATGACCCCGTGACGACGCAAACCGGCGACGGCCACTTTCACCGGCGGCAGGCAGCTTACACGCGGGCTCCACACCACCGCCTTCGCTGACACGGCCAGCGGCCACACCCTGACACGGGCCCCCACTGGACTCCACACGCCCCACCTGACCTGAGCTTCCCCAAAATATCCCGGCCTCTCTTCGACCCCAAGCAAACCCCCGGCGCCCGCGTCCGCCTGCTCTGCGCTTTCCTTGCCCCAAGATATTTTCTGGCCGCTCTACCCTGTTCCCTGTAGCTCTGGAGCTGTAACGCGTGCGCGCACCGCCTTGCCCTGCGGTCGGCAGCCGCGAGACCGCCTGGGTCCGCCGCCAAGTGTCCCGAATCCCCCGCGGGGCCTGCCGCGATCGCCCACCCCTCGCCTCTCAGGCACACATACATGGCCGTCTCTGAGCCAGTCTCCCGGCAGGGGCAGCCGGCAGTCCCCGGGGCTGTCCACGCGGAGCGCCCGCCGATGGCCAGCCACACTATGTCGGTTCCACCCGAAGCCTATAAATTCCTCGCCGCCCCGTCTCTCGCCGCCCATTTCCTCCGCCGCCTCCTCCTAATCCTCAACACCCGCGCGCGTCGTATGCCACCATGGACCGCGCCCGCCCCACCGCCGCCGACGCTAATGACCCCGACGCGCCCTACGCCGCGGCGATGCTGCTGGAGCCCAAGCTCGAGGACGAGGACGTGCCGCTGCAGCAGCTGGCGTCCCCGCCGGGCCCCTTCGTGTCCCTGGACCAGCTGATGCCGCCGCCGGCGGTGGCCGAGCCGCCGCGCCCGCTGGAGGCGCTGCTGCAGGGCCCGCAGCTGCCGTCCTTCCTGTCCAAGACGTACGACCTGGTGAGCGAGCCGGCGCTGGACGGTGTCATCTCCTGGGGCGCTGCCGGGAACAGCTTCGTCGTGTGGGACCCCTCCACCTTCGCGCGCGACGTGCTGCCGCACAACTTCAAGCACAACAATTTCTCCAGCTTCGTCAGGCAGCTCAACACCTATGTGCGTACACAACTCTTCCGTTCCTCTCTTTCTAGTTTCTCCCCCCCTCACAAATCCGTGGCTCTGTTGTTGGAATGCTCTGCTTCGGTCCATGCCCATGCCCCCCTGTTCTGTTATTGATCATCTTGGATGTGCTGCCTAAGTAAGATTCCTGCTGCCGTGTAGACTGCATATGGAGATATTGCTGCCGATTTGCTTCTCTTTTGGTTGTTGTTGGTGTTGTATCGTGTGAATCATGTATAAACTGCCCTGTAAATGGTGTGTGTACTCTGTTCTTGCTTTCTTTCTTGAGACCACGACATGTAACACGTATCAAAACTGGCCGCACCAAAATATAAGTTGGATTAGGATTGAGACAATCCTGAGGAGTAGATCCTGTTATCGGCAAGGTTAATCGTTTCACGGGATGCGACGCTACGCAAGGTAAGCTTCACGATCCATATGTGCATACGCACCTCTGTTGCAATTCGATTCTTTTTCTTGGAGTGTACAGCAGTAGGGCTAGACTGCACATTCGTTTCCATTCCTCAGTCAAGTGCTGCAGAATGTTTTGTTGGTTGTTTGCTGCATTGTGTGGCTATGCATTTTCGGCTAAATACTCTGCCCCAGTCTTCACAGGTTTGGTATAGTGCTCGTCTACCTCTTACAGCTTACAGTTTCTCAATGTTGCTGTACTTTCTTGAAGCCAACACACTATTATTTTGGGAAGATTTCCTTTTCTACCAATGAAATGAGCACCGTCTCAAGCTTGTTCGTTCAAAAAAAAAGTTTTTTGGAAGATTAGCTCTTCATATATACTCCTGTGTTGAAAACAAGTAAAGTTCCTTTGTATTAGTATAGGACTGGATGACAAGGATACATAAAGAGTAAATAAGCATGTGCCCCAATTGCTTTGATACTCTGTCCTGTCTTCTTCATTGTTAGGCCTAGAACCTAGATCCTTAACTCCTCTAATGTCTATTTAGGGGTTTAATTGCCATGTGCTCCAATTATATTGAGTTTTTTTTCCAGTCTAACTGGAACTCTGGAAGTTAGTTTCCTGATTGTCGATGATAAGGTTGGGAGATCGTAGTACTAATTCTTGATAGAAGTTTAGTTCTTGAGTAGTGATAACTGGAAGCTAGTTACTTGGTGAAGTTTTAGGTGGAGATGCCATTATGAATGAAGCTTTTTGTCATATTACTGCATCAAATTGAATTCAGTGCATGTTTACACTCCTTTGAATAATTATGGTGTAGCTAATTCTTTTCTTTAAGAAACAAAGAATCTGTTTTGTTTTTCTGGTAGTTATAACTTTATTTACCTTGTTTGATCTACTCAGGGTTTCCGAAAGGTTCATGCTGACAGATGGGAGTTTGCTCACGAAGATTTCCTGCGAGATAGCAAGCATCTGTTGAAGAGGATTGTCAGGCGCAGGTCCTCCCCAACAAAACAAAGCAGGATTCAGCCTGGTTCTTCTTCTGGAGAATCCAGCCTGGACCCTGAGCTCCACACGCTGAGAAGAGAGAAGAATGCACTGCTTGAAGAAGTAGCAAGGTTGAAACAGGAACACCGCCAGACAATTGAGCACATGAGCACGCTGAATCACAGGCTGGAATCTGCAGAGGACCGGCAGAGGCAGATGGTCTCTTTCTTGGCCAAGCTCCTTCAGAACCCGAGCTTCGTGAGGCAGCTGAAGCTGCACAGGGAGAAGAAAGAGATTGACTCCACCAGGGTGAACAGAAAGTTTCTGAAGCATGTTCCTCATAGCATAGAGTCAGGTGAGTCCAGCTCACAGCATGCCGGAGAGAGTGGTTCACATTTCGCTGTGAGTTCTCCCATGGCTACAAGCGTGCACGATGACATCACAGAACTTCAGAATTTTCTCTTGGAAGACGATGACGTCAACTTTGGCATGGATTCAGAAAACATGGGGCTTGAAGGCATCGAGGCACCAGAGGATATTGGAGAATTGATTCAGGGGTTCGACACACAAGAAGAACTTGAGCTCGGAAGTGGAGCTGAGCTACTCGAGATGCCTCCAGCTTCTGGTCCTCTGGGTCAAAATCCCACAATAGGCAGGTCCAAGGGAAAGAATGTGCTGTGTCCAGGATTAGACGCTACCTCTTCTGAAGCCGACTGCCTCAGTCCATTGTCTGACAACATGGGGTTGCTTTCAGGCACCATGCTAGGGGCAGCAGGCAGGATGATGGACGCTGATGATCAGCAAATGTGGGGCGTTGATGCTTCAGCAGCCCTGCAAAGCTCTTGCAGTGGCACTAGTGAACAAGCTTTCAGTAGCCATGCTAGTGATCCCTATCTGATGGACATTGCCAACAATCCTGAGCGATTCTGGGAGCTTGATTTCCAGGCACTGGATGAGGCTGATCTGCAGCTGGACAAGTGTGCTATTGATGACCCTGTGCTCTTCAGCAGCAGCCAAGTATGAAGAAGCCGTAGATGAATTTCCGTGTGAGACAGACAATATGGTGATGCTTTATCCACTGTAAGTGCTACAATTAGCTTATGGACATTGCCATAGTTATGTTGATATTTGGGAGCGAGGCTGATGAGCTCCTAGATACGCCCACTATGGCACTTAGTAGTTGCAGCAGTAGTAGTATGTTTTTGTTTCCCATTCATTCACCCCTAGTGTTTTTTAATGGAAACTTCTATCCTATTAATTTGTTCAGAGCAGCTGTTAACTGCTCTGGCCGATTCTTTTGCCCCATTTATTATTATTTTTTTGTTTCTTTTACTTGCGATTTGTGAATGTCTTGCAATGAGCAATGGAATTTAAAAACCATTCTCAGAGAGCCAAGCAATTTGCAGATGTGCTGCTGATCCTTTTGTAGATGTTTTATTATCTAATATATTAACCAGTAGAGGCCCAAACCCCTCCTGATCCTTTCAAAAAAAAAAATTGCAGATGTGCTGCTGAATGTCTCCTTTTCCTCCTCATTGGCTGTATTTCATCTTCGGAAATGAAATAGCTGAATTTTGTTTATCAGTGTGCTATCCTGTAGTCAGATATTTCTTAAATTTATGGTCCTCCTGCAGTGATCGTGAGGAAACCTTGCCAGGACGTCTTTGTCTAGATGAATATACAGGTAGTGCAATGCTGACCAAAATGATTATGAATATGCTGGTAATGAGCTGAATCTTTTGGTTGATCCAAGAACTCTGAACCGGTGTAGCCTCATGATCCTTTGCCGACTACGCTGAAACCGACTACGCTGAAACTGAAAGATGCCAACTACGCTGAAACTGAAAGATGCGCGACAGACTTTTTCCGAGTCCACCATTTTGTAGACTCCAACTCGAAGTGGTGATCAACCTCTGACGCAGTCTGGTGACAGTAGGCCATCGAAGCAGGGTGATCACAAGTTTCAGTTTTTTTGCCCAGGAGTTAGTTGGTACCGAAACTCTCGTGCCTAATTTGTTTACGTGCTCATGTCGCCAAGTAATAGCCGAGTGAGCAGATACTGGGAGGAGATTCACCACGTACGTAGGTGCAGCTCTTCAACAAAAGGTGGAAGAACCCTAGTTCGACTTGGACGCACAGGAGAGCGGAGAAATCGAACCGGTTTCTTCTTGAATGACGCGATGATTGCCATGATTTCCTTCCACCATCTTAGCGGGAGTTCAACATCTGGAACAATTTAATCATGTTAATGATTGCTCGTACAAATATCTTTTGTTGCAATAAAATGTCACACCAAGTCCTCTATCTCTTTTCTCAAATAGTACAACCCTTAAAACAAGCCGTAGCACTCAAACCAAGGCTACTACAATTTCTCTCTCTTTTCTCGGATATACTCTATGTATTATTTATATTTGACACTAAATGATTAAAAACTATAATACTAATAGTTAATATAAATGATCCCAATTCAAATATAATAATTTCAATTTAAAAAAAATAAATGAAAGTTAAATATAACAATTCAAACTTTAGACTTTAGGCTCAGTTTTCATCCATGAATTATCAAAGTATGTTTTAGTCCTCAAACTTTCCTTTTCAATTTAATTTGGTCCCTCGTAATACATGGAATGTCGCACCATCGTGCCTGATCAGCTTCAACACCACGTGCAAGTGGAGATAAAAAAAATAATAGTATTCAGATTAAAAAACATTTGGACAATCAAAAACTCTTTAGCGGGCATTAATAATTCTAATATGTTGTTTTAAATGTTACCTTATAATGGTATCATTTATATATATCCAACTACATTGCTTTAGTACTGTTTACTACCTTGAGAACACATTGATGAATTAGAACAACATTATATCAATAATTTTTCCTTAGCTATTTCTAGCGTCAGGCTCAACTAATAACCGATTGCGAATAAAAATAATATTTATATCCATAGGCTAAGAAATAGCATTTAGTTATTGAAATGAAAAAATACAATTGAACACTAGGATCCGAACAATTCGATCATTCGTATTCAAGGATATTCATATCTATATTTATATTCATTTTACGGACATAAACATCGAAAGTGTGCTATTTGATTCGATAGCTGGGGATGAAGCCAAGGACACTGGTACCTAATGATGACCCGTGTCAGCTGATCAGGTGCAATATCAAGGAGTTCCACATAGGACAAGAGACAAAGTTGAGCTGAAAAGAAAAGTTTAAAGACTGAAATGCAACTTTGTATAGTTCGTGGATAAAATTGAGCCCAAAATATAGTTTTGGGACTAAAACAGTCACTTTGAAAGTTCTACGATGAAGTTGAGTCCAAAAGAAAATTTTAAATACTAGAATGGCCATTTTGAAAATAAAAATAAGTCTAGAACAATAGTTCGAGAGACCAAGATGACTATTATACTTGGGAAAGTGGGATGGGCCTTTGTCAGGCCTAGGACATGGTTGGGTATTTTATGCGCATCTACATGTTGTGTTTCTAGATCAGCCGAAAATAATGTGTGCACACTGAAATTATGTTTTTTCAAAAAAAAAATAGTGAAATGATGTTAGCTGTTTGTAAGAGGTGACAAACTGGAATTTCTCGTGACGTGGAAGAAAGATAAATGGAAGGCAGAAAGAAGTCATTTAGTAATTAATAAATAGTCTATGACATATGGGCCATACGCTTTTAAAGACAGTATCGGTCCTTCATAGATATCGTATGTTACTTGTGACTGAATTTTCCAAGTGCCGCGTAATCACTAGGTGCCACATAGGCTATCTATCTGCAGACAACTTACGAAGAGTAAGAGCAACTCCAAGAGACTATGTATATTTGTCTTGAAGCTAAAATTTAGTTTTTTTAACAAAAACAGGCCTCCAACAGGTTATGTATCCAGACTTCCAAAATATGAAGCCATCTATGTAACACCATAGTGTTAAGCATTGCATTTGGCACTTGCATGTCATGAGCACAAGCATCATCCAAGCATTCATGAGCTTGAGCATATGGAATTTCATCTTATTCTTACATATTATCACATGTGATGTTGATTATATAGACGCATATGCTTGTGACAATGTGTCACCAATGCAATAGATGGTTGTGAGGTCAAAAAAAAACTTTATACACATCTAGGATGATAAATGGAACAATGTTTGTATTCATGACATGCGTCAATTTTGCTTCCAAGTGTTGGTTTACTTTGAAATGCCTCTTACATAATGCTAGTTTGACCAAAGTTGAACAGTAGTTTAGAGTGTTTGCATGGCAATGCACCCTTAATAAAAGTTGTAGTCCATGACATGGGGAACAAACTTTATTTAAGGGTCATAAGTCAATTCAGTGCCTAGCATGGTCCAATAGAGCCCACAAGTAGCAATGAAATGTTGTTTTCAAACTTAGAAATTTTGCTAAGGCTGGTTTTCAGTTTCAAAGTAGCCCTACTTTGGAGCATTGTAGTTTGAAAACCATTATGAATTAGGCAAAACTCCTTTAAGTAATCTTGTAGTACTCATGTAGCTCTACAACTTTTACTAATACAGTTTTCAAAAACTCGCCACGGATTAGGAGGTAATTAGGCGCAAAGCCGCCCCATCAGTCGGTCTGAATCGGCCTGTCGCCGCACTGTGGTGGCCGACCGTGGCCAGGCCACGCACGCCGCGTGGCGGCCGTACGCCCGCGCCAGCCCACCCTGCCCCGCCACAAAGGCGAGCACTCGGTCACCCTCGCTCTCACGCGCTCATTCACTCTCTCGCCTTCTCCATCTCGCTCACGCGTGGCTCTAGAGCAGAGCAAAGCGCAGCGCCGCCGCCACCACATCGTCTCCAGCCAAGCGCGTCACCACCACCGCACCGTCACCTAGTCCACCTCGCACGTAGCTCCACCGTGAGCCGCTCCACCCTCCCGAGCAGCTAGCGCCACTAGACGAGCACCGGTAAGGCCACATTGTCGCGCCGCCATCGCTGCCATGGCCAGCTACAACCCGTGCATCTCTGCTCTCTCTCCCTCATCTGGTCTTTGTTGTAGGTCCTAGAAGCTAGAGCCACCGTCTGTTTAACCGCTACTGCCTCGTCGATGACGGAACACACATTCGCACCGTGCGCGCCCGCCATGGCCACGAGCATGAGCTCGCCGTGGCCAACCCCAACCGGTCACCCTTAGTTCCCTCTGGTGCCCATTATCGAGTTGCCTTGAGCTCTAGATCCGTAGCCTATGATGGAGGCAGGTCACCGATAGCCCCCTCACCGGAATGGCAAGCGCCGCCGCCGCACATCGGGCGCCGCCTAGCTCCGCGCACATGGCCAGACCTCACCGTCGCTCCGCCGTGGCTTAGACCTAACCCGAGAGCTCTGCTAGAGTTCATGGAAGCCGTAGCCATGCTTACTTGGCCGTGTCCTCGCTGGAGACGGTGAGTCCACCACCGCGCGCTGCCGCCGAGCCGCCATGCTCACCGGTGAGATAGCTCTGGTGAACCGCTGAGCCAACCAGGGGCACCAGTCGACGCGGGATGTCGAGTAGGTCACGATGGTGAAGACGCTACCGTCGGCGAGCTCCGGTCGGTCAACGCCGTCCTCTACTCCTGTGTCGCTGACGGGTGGGACCCGTTGACCTACGGGCCCCCACTGTCAGTCGCAGTGGGTGCACTGGACCGGGTGCACCTAGCAGCTGAGCTCAGTTTGAAATTGATTTTCTTTATTTATTTTCATAGATTTGAATGCAAACTTCAAAAAATTATATCTTGAGTTAGGAGTGTCCAATTTGGATGATCCAAATTTTGTTGGATTCATCATGAAGTGTACTATTTGATAAAAATATAAAACCTACTGTTTTGGATATTTTTCTTAGGGAATTAAATTGGGCTAGATAAGTGCTTTTAAATTTGTTTCCATCTTGTAAAATGCACATCTTGAGCTAGGGAAGTGCAAAAATTGTGATTCGTATTTTGCTGGTCTTGTGTTGGCATGCTCTAGCTAGAAAAAATATTAAACATATAGTAGACATACTTGGAATATGGTCTTCCTATTTAATCTTAAATAATTGATAGTTTCTAGTAAAAATAAATGGGGTAAAAATATATAACATATGATCATGCAAATTTTTACACAGTGTTCTTATGCTAGGATGAAAGTAAAAAAAATATGAAATCTGATGTTTGACACTTTTCACTAGGCTAAACTATTTTTGCTAAAATAAGCATTTGTAACTTGTCATTTTTGTAGAGATGGTTATACTTATCAAATTGGCATGAAATTTGTACAGTAGACTTTTAGGGTAATATGTAAGCTACTTTCATTTTCTTAGAATTTATTGAGCATTGAAAATACTTATCTTTTAAATCACCTTATTATATCAAAAAATTAATAAATGAATATAAATAGATTAGTTCGGCTTAACCATGAGGTTTTCTGTGGTGCTTGTAATGCATATGATATGTTGATGTTATTACTTAGGCTTATAAGTAATTGGTTATAGGCAGCTAGTTAATTATTTCTTTATAATTCAACTAAATGGCTGCATGAGTAGTTTATGTTGTGTTGACAAATTCATGATGATAGTGACATTTTCTGCGAAACTTGTTAATAATAAAGTTGTAGATAACTTACTTATCTTACTTGTCCTAAAATTTTATGGTCATAAGCCTAATGGTTTAAGAGTTATAGCTGTTAGAAGTCTGCTATCAGATTTTCTTATCCTCTAGATAAATCTAAAAGATTGAATTGTTTGACCTAGATATCTATTGAATTACCTTAATATGATTAAAACAAAGTTGTAGGCAATTTCATAAGCTTTCTAGAAAGTCCACAACCATATTGTTTGGATGTGTATAACTCCAGTTATGGTCAAAACAAGTGGATGCTGTCTTGCAACCCAGAAAATGTTTAAATAGCTGTTTGTTTAATTACTAGAGAGGAGTTATGCACCTACTCAGTAAAAGAATTTAATCTTGTTATCACCCTAATACCTTGCTGTTAAGAACGCTCATGATTATGCATTTCATCATATCATATCATCCATGTCAGTACCTATCCATCCATGATATCTTATTCGTGCTCATGCATATAGAATCGCCCAAAGGAGTAACCCTACTAGAATTCGAAGAAGAGGCGGAGGACAATCAAGGGACACCCCAAATCGTAGCTCCCAAAGGAGAGGAGCCAGCCACTGATGAACTTCTGGAGTGCCCTGACCACCAACCCATTTTGTTCCTGAAAGGCAAGCCCCGGAGCATTCTAAGCCTCCTATGTTTTATAAAATATCACTTGAGTCCTTTATGTTTGATGCATTAGGTTATAAGAGTTGATTTGGAAACACTTGATGCATAGAACTACCTTGTCCAGATATATACACCTTAAACCATGTGTAGGTCCAGGATCAAATATATGCTTAGCCATGCTTAGACCGGTAGAAGTCGGGTGATTTCCTGTCACCTGCGAGATATAGGTGAATACCGGAGCATGGTTGGCTATATTTGCTATCGTGGAAAATAACCATGGGATGTTATCTAAGTGGAGACCGGGCGGGTTCTTATATGCACATGATGTGAGTTGGCTATGTTGATCCTGTCTGTGTCGATTAAGGACCGTACCGTTGTTGGCGCTTCTATCGAGATTGAACGCATGCCTCTCACTTAGCTGAACGGATAACTCAGGCTAGGCCTCGTTCTGTTAGAGTGCGCTCTCTGGATGGTAGTAAGGATGTGCGGGGAGCTAGACGTGAGCCCAAGGGCAGGCCGGGTGAAAGCTCTAGTTTGGTTTTGGTGAATTGATGAAATCCTAAGTGCTAACCTAGTTTATCAAAGTGATTATGAGATAGGTAGCACTTCTCCAAGTGGTGAAATAAATGAAGATCATGACATGATGATGGTGATGCCATGGTGATGATCAAATGCTTGGACTTGGAAAAGAAGAAAAACAAAAACAAAAAGCTCAAGGCAAAGGTGAAATTGATAGGAGCTTTTCGGTTTAAGTGATCGAGACACTTAGCGAGTGTGATCACACTTAGGATCAATAGTCGTACTATTAAGAGGGGTAAAACTCATATCGAATACGGTTATCAAAGTGCCACTAGATGCTCTAACTTATTGCATATGCATTTAGGATCTAGTGGAGTGCTAACACCCTTGAAAACATTTGTGAAAATATGCTAACACATGTGCACAAGGTGATACACTTGGTGGTTGGCACATTTGATCAAGGGTGGTGAAGTTCGGGGTCAAAAGGAGAAGTTTCGTATTGACCGAACTTTGCCTTGGGCAGTGACCGAACTTTGACCCCGTGTCCGGTCAGTGGTGCGCAGTGAAGGTCACCCTCCGTCTGTTGATCGGACGCTGAAGAGAAAGAGGGACCGGACGCGTAGAGGGTGCATCTAGTCACCTAGTGACGAACGCTAACGCAAGCAATAGAGAGAGGCTGAGTTGACTGGACGCAGGCCTGGGTCCAGTCATGAGCCACCGGACGAGTCCGGTCACAAATTTCTGCCTCTGGAACCTTACTAGAAGTGACCGAACGCCAGGTGATAGTGCATCCGGTCCTACACTACAGTGCGTTCGGTCGCAACTTAACATGTGGTGCGAAGCTGACTAGCCATTAAGATCGGGCGCTCAGCATTTGAGGCTGATGACACGTGGTGAGCATCGGATGATCGAACGCTAGGGTCCTGCGTCCGGTCAACCTAACTGGCGCGTCCGGTCAGCCCGTGTTTTAGAGGACTGAAGAGCCAACGACTCTATTTTGTTGGGGCTCTATTTAAAGGCATGTGGCCAGCTCTAGCTCACTCTCTTGGCCATTTGCATTGATATAGCTACCTTGTGAGCTTAGCCAAAGCCCTCCCACTCATCTCCATCTTTGATTCATCATCTTTTTGAGATTGGGAGAGAATCCAAGTGCATTGCTTGAGTGTTTGCATCTAGAGGCACTTGATATTCGTGTTTCGCTGTGGGTTTGGCTTGTTACTCTTGGTGGTTGCCGCCACCTAGATGACTTGGAGCAGCAAGGATCATCGAGTGGAGGTTGGTGATTGTCTTCGTCTCCGATCATGGTGATTGTGAGGGGTTCTTGATCTTTTCCCAACAGAGAGCCAAAAGGTACTCTAGTAAATTGCTCATGGCTTGTGTGATCCCCATCTTGTGTTGGTTGTGCGGCACCCTATTGAGGGTTTGGCATGTGATGCCAATTAGCGCATGAACCTCCAAGTGAGTGAATCACCACAACGGAGACAAGCTTACCGGCAAGCAAGTGAACCTCGGAGAAAAAAATCATTGTGTCTTGATTATCACCTTGGTATTCATTGGTATTCACTCATTGGTCACTTGGCACGGTAGTATACCTCTCTACCACTCTCTTGTATTTCATTATACATTCACTTGGATAGAGCTAGTGGTAGTTAAGACTAGATAGTATATCATTTAATTGTATTACTCTCACTAGGTTGATCACCTAGGTGTATATAAGTGACATAACTTTGTTGTGGTATACTAGAGATCATAGAAAATAGAATTGGATAGGTGGCTTGCAACCCCAAGTATAGTGCTAGCGCAAAATTCTCTTCGCCATCTTATTGACTAATCATTTATCTTAGTGTTGTTGTAGAAATTTTTAATAGGCTATTCACCCCGCCTCTAGCCATTAGGACCTTTCACTGGGCCTGAACGTCCTGGCAGCTGGTTGTGCGACGCTGATCGAACCCGCGAAATGTGGACCTGAGTTGTTCCAAAGGTGACCCGACACGACCCCGACAGGAGAAGTGTGGGTTTGTGTTAGGAATAACTGCCCAGCTAGTTGCAACCAATTCGAATCATCGTCTCTCTCAGATAGTGAGAAACTCGACTAGTCCCAGCATCATAGTAACTGGATTATGGAATTTGATGGTTATATTGGACATGGGAATGCTACACCAGCTATGGTTATTGTTGTGATGCTACATAATGATATATCACATGTTGGCACAGGTTAGTTGCTAATCTAGAGATGAATAGCTATAATTAACTTGATGACCGAATTATAAAATGTATAGCTGAATTAGTGGCTTTTTATGCAAAATGTTGTCAAGCTAGCTCCACTTATAAAGCCTTGCATGATCCTTGGAGTCACTTTATTTTTGGTTTATGACGGGTAAGTCTAGCTGAGTACCTTCTTGTACTCAGGGTTTATTTCACACTTGTTGCAGATAATACAATCTATCATGGATATTGTAAGGACTGCTTCTGTCCTGCCGTGGACAAGGAGTAGGCCCTGGGCAAGGCGCTTCTCATTAACTCCTCTATGATGCTTTTGTGGGTTGTGATCGTAAACTGGCAAAGTATTTGAACGATAGTATGAGATGTTTGTTCAAACTATATTTGCTTCCGCTACTACTTCATTTGAACTTGGTTTATAATAACTTTAATTGTACTCCGATGTATGGTGAGGTATTTATGAACTTTATGTAATATGTGGCACGTATGTTGAATCATGTACGATCTTGGTTGTATGTTGGCGATGAATCAAGACCCTTCGTGGTACTCGACGGACTACCAGATTTATATGGGCTCAAGTATGATAGTGCGACCGCTTGCGGGCTGCCATTGTACTTGTGCTCTTATAAATTGGACGGTTCTGTCACAGCTGGCATCGGAGCAAGATTCAACATTATTGCCATATGTGTATTTAAAACAAAGGTTTTTGTTTTCCAAAACAAATTTTTAGCAACTTATAGCTATATATATATAAAAGGTGTTCAAATCTAAAATTTGAATCTAAGGTGTGCCAGTGATCATTTTCCCTTATGCCCAGTTAAGGATTTCAGGTGGCTAAATAAGTACTAACATGGGGGTTTTATTTTTGTCGTCCATACGGCGTGCTATTGTATGGATGTCATTCGCTTGAGTGGTAATGTGTGGATCAAATGCCTCTACGCCCAAGGTAAGATGATGAGTGGCATGACCGCAAGTTGTGAGCATGCGGTCTAAGGGGATAGGTAGCTTTGATACTAAAATATATATGTCTCATATATATACTAAGGTATTTAATTGTGGGTTAGCTTTGATACGGCTATATATGCATATTTATATGTGTGTATGGGACGTATTGACTTTTGGGTAGCTTTGATATGGAAGTATATATATATGGGTATGTATATATATGGAAGTATTTAGCTTGCAACCTAGAGCCTAGATGTTCATTTCTGCATATATAATTGTGGGATTAGGCGGAAATGAAATTCTTGTGCAGGTACACTAACAGCGAAACGTCTAGCCCGACTAGTTATGTTATATTATGAGAGAACGTATGTATGCCACCATGTATGCCGTTAGAAGTTCAATTTCTCCTAAGTTTGTGAGGACGTATGGAACATGCATGCATCATGATAAATCATTCATTACATACTTGCATTGTTCCTCCCCTTATGAGTTTGTTATTACATTAAGTAACTCTTTTCTATTATAATGTTGTTCTCACAAAGAGTTGCACCATATTTTGTTGGCATAGATGGCAGCAGCAGCTGGGAGTAAGACTTTCCTAGAGATATTTGGTACCCATGCCCTGCTCTGGAGGGTACTGCACTTTGTGGGGTATACCAAACCGCCCCACTATTTCTAGAATAAGGGATATCTAGAGGGATAGCAATGGTATGAGGTGCAGCTAACCATACCTGCTCATACCCAAGCACCCCTATGGCAGGAGTGGAGGGCGGATTCTGAGGGAAAAACTCCTTGGGAAGGTGCCCAAGTAGTTGCTTTTGAGGTGCTGAGCCAGATTTGTCAGCAGCACGAGGATGACTTGACCGGCAGCGCAACTGATACTTTTCCTCGAGTGGATCCATCTATAGCAGTTTGGGCACAATGCAACCGCAATGCGTTGATTCGAGACAGAGATGAGCGGGCAGAGAGTTCTAGTCCCACTATGAGTGCTATGTTCACAGTGATGAAGATGTTTTATGCTCGTCAGGATACCTGAGACTTTTGGTAGGAGTCTTATACCACTTGTATGGATAGGCTCATGAGAGCCAAAGCTACACAACGAAAGCTGAGGAAGCATGTGCGCAAGCACAAGAAGGCAGCTAGGGAGGCTTGTTGGGACACCGATGAGGCTTATACCGTATTGGGAGCCCTCCAGACTCAGATGGAATGGGTCGATTAGCAGAGAGCTGCCGCTCAATTGACAAGAGCTGATGATCAGGCTATGCTGGCAGGACTGCGGGAGCTGCTAGAGGCCACTTGCACCGAGGCCCTCACTGCTACGCGCCAGCGGATCTTAGCCAACAACCACGTAGCCCTGGCAGAAGCAGCATGTGACAAAGTCAAAGCTGAGGCTACGCAGCTGGCATGCGTTGAGTGGGATTTGCGCCATCAGCTTGCTCATACCCAAAACATGGTGGTTGATCTTCAGCATGAGGTGCATTTTCTGAACAACCAACTACACCCAATCCTTGAAGAGAAAGAAGAAGATCCGGAAATGTTTGTTTAAGATGATGGTTGGGATGAGGAAGAAGTGGTGCCTGTGGATGAGGACGGGGCTCTATCCGACCTCGATAGTGACCATGCTGATGTGTAGGGCAGCTTTAGTGACTAGTTTGGTGCGCTAGATGTTATCCTCTACTATCTTATGTAATGGACATGTAGCTTAAGTTTTGATCTTCGAATGTATCATTGATGTAATATTGGAACCTTGCATGTTGGTCCACTGTGGTTCAAACTCTAATGAAATTCTAGTTTTGTTTTACTGGTAAAATGTGACATGCATGCGAACATATTGCGAGTATGATAAGTGATCAAATTAGTGATGTCATGTTGTGAGAATGAATTATTGTGCCTCTGTTTTATTGTATGAATTTAAATTCTCTCCAGTAAATTTAGTTTGGCATGACTACACATTCTTCTGCAATTTGTGACATCATCCAATAATCACTTATTGATGCAAATTTTGCAAATGACTCGCACTCGCACAGGGGCTGGCACCAATCATGGTGGTAATGATCACGACCTACCACCACCACCACCGCCACCCTCCACGAATGAATTTTTCATGCAATTCTTGGGAAGCCAGCGAACAATGGAAGAAAAACTGCGCCTCATTGCGCAGAACACAGCATGTGCCCGGAGCCAAATTAATACAGTACATTCAAGGACTTTCTAGAGACTAAGCCTCCTATGTTTAAAGAGGCAGAAGAACCACTCTAGGCTGATGAGTGGTTGAACACTATTGAACAGAAGTTCCATCTGTTGAGGGTCACCGAAATGATGAAGGCCGAGTATGCATCGCATCAACTGCAGGGGCCTACAGGTATCTGGTGGACCCATTATTTGTCTGCCCTACCTACTAGTGCTAATGTTACCTAGGAACAATTCAAGACAACCTTTAGGGGGCATCATATACTCTCGGGGCTAATGCGGATGAAGGCAGCCGAGTTTATGAAGCTCACACAAGGGACAAAGACTTTGACCGAGTATATGCATGCATTCAACAACTTGTCCAGATATGCACCACAATTCATGGATACGGAAGAGAAAAAGATTGAAAGCTTCAAGATAGGCCTTGGCATCAAGTTGATGAAAACTATGGCCAACTCCAAATGTGCTACATATAATGAGTTCGTCAGTGATGCCCTAACTCAAGAGAACTAGAATAACTTACATGCAGCAACAAAGGGCCGCAAGCGAGCAGTGGAGGCGAGTGCCTCAGGTTCATCACATTCCAGGGCTCCAGTGGCAGCTAGGCCACAATTCCATCCCCCAGTGCCTAAGTTTAGGCCTCCCCAGCAAAAAGCTTAGGCCAGTCGTCCTCAATAGGTGTTTCATAGGGCATTCACCATTGTCATACCCAAGGGTAACATAGGCCAAGGAAGCTCAATAGGGCCAAGAGGTAACCAGCCATGCTTCAATTGCAATTAGATGGGCCACTGGGCCAAGGAGTGCCCCTATCCCAAGAAGAATGGAAATCAAAACTAGGGTAATCAGAAGTAGGCCAATCCTAAGGCACGTCCTGGGTATGTGCACTATACAGCTATGGAGGAAATTCCCACAGGGGAAGTTGTTACTGCTGGTATGTTTCTTGTAAACAAACACCCCGCAATTGTTTTATTTGATTATAGAGCTTCGCATTCATTTATGAGTCAGACTTTTGCATCTAAGCATGATCAGAAAATAATTGAGGTAGACAAGGGTGGCTATAGTATAAGTTCAGCGGGGGCTACTATCTCTACAAACCAATTAGTTAGAGATGCTTATCTCCATACAAGAGAGGGAGTATACTATGGATCTCATAGTACTACCAGGATTAGCCATAGATGTGATATTGGGCATGAGTTGGATGAGTGGTCATGGAGTTCTCATTGACACTACTACTAGAACAATTATGTTGAGGGAACCCAAAGGGGGTAGTGCTTTTCTAGTACCGCTTCCCCGGAGTTTTGATCTTCAAAACTTTTCATGTGCTATCTAAGCCACTACTCTCGGTGATATTCCAGTTGTTTGTGAATTTCTAGATATATTCCCAGATGAGTTGCTGGGTTTGCCGCCCAATAGGGATGTGGAATTTAATATTGAGTTAGTGCTAGGTATAGCACCTATCTCCATAAGACCAATTAGAATGTCACCAAATGAGTTAGCCAAACTTAAAATTCAGCTATAAGAACTCTTAGACAAAGGTCTCATTCGACCTAGTTCATCTCCTTGAGGTTGTCTAGCTTTATTTGTGAAAAAGAAGGACAAATCATTATGGATGTGTGTGGATTATAGGCCACTCAATGCCATAACCATAAACAATAAGTACCCTTTGCTCCATATCGATATTTTGTTCGATCAATTGGCAAGAGCAAAGATATTCTCTAAGAATGACTTGAGATTAGGCTATCACCAGATCAAGATCAGGCCCGAAGATGTACCTAAAACAACTTTCTCCACTAGGTATGGCTTGTATGAGTATTTGGTTATGTCTTTTGGACTGACAAATGCTCCTGCCTACTTCATGTATTTGATGAATTCAGTATTCATGCCCGAGCTTGACAAGTTCGTGGTCGTGTTTATCGATGATATCCTAATTTACTCCGAGAATGAGGCAGATGAAAGCTCTAGTTTAGTTTTGGTGAATTGATGAAACCCTAAGTGCTAACCTAGTTTATCAAAGTGCTTATGAGATAGGTAGCACTACTCCAAGTGGTGAAGCAAATGAAGATCATGACATGATGATGGTGATGCCATGGTGATGATCAAGTGCTTGAATTTGGAAAAGAAGTAAGAGGAAAAACAAAAAGCTCAAGGCAAAGGTGAAATTGTTAGGAGTTTTTCGGTTTAGTGATCAAGACGCTTAGAGAGTGTGATCACATTTAGGATTGATAGTCGTATTATTAAGAGGGGTGAAAGTCATATCGAAATGCGGTTATCAAAGTGCCACTGAATGCTCTAACTCATTGCATATGCATTTAGGATCTAGTGGAGTGCTAACACCCTTGAAAATATTTGTGAAAATATGCTAACACATGTGCACAAGGTGATACACTTGGTGGTTGGTACATTTGAGCAAGGGTAAAGAAGATAGAGTTGAAAAGCAGTTAGTCGCGCTGGTCACAGAGTGACCGGACGTGTCCGGTATGGTGACAGGATGCGTCCGGTATTCTATCCAGACTTCGGGTGTGACCAGACACAGCGACCGGACACGTCCGATCACCACACCGGACGCGTTCGATATGTGAACCTGAAGTGAGCGACTACGTGAAAGTGACCGGACTCTGGCTTAGTGGAGTGACCGGATGCTGACAAGTTACTGTTTAGCGTCCGATCAAAGTGATATAGCCTATACAGGATTGCAGAGAAGTGACCGGACACGTCCGGTCGCCACACCGGACGCGTCCGGTGTGAACCAGCGAGTCTCGGGTTTTCAACGCTAAAATTGATCAGACTCTGGGAGCGTCCGGTCCGGTGTGAACGGACGCGTCTGGTTAGCTCGGAGCGGCTATGGGAGCTCTCTGGACTCGACCGAGCGTTGTGTCTCCCGCGTCCGGTCCAGTGTGACCGGACGCGTCCGATTGGCCCAGAGCGGCTCTAGGAGCTCTCTGGACTCGACCGGACGCTACGTCTCCTATGTCCGGTCGATTTCTAACGGTATGTCCGGTCACTAGCATTACTGTGCACAGAGATAGCCATTGGGCATGAATGGCTAAACAATTTGAAAGGAACACATGGTGGTCTGGCTGTGACTAGACGCTGCGATCGGACGTGTCCGGTCACCCACCGGACGCGTCCGGTGGACACGATTGGTGCGTTCAGTCATCCTGTAGTCAGCCCAATAATTGAGCCAACGGCTCTATTGTTTGGGTGTCTATAAATATCATTTGGCCAACTCTAGCTCACTCTCTTGGCCATTTGCATTGACATAGCAACCTTGCGAGCTTAGCCAAAGCCCTCCCACTCATCTCCATCATTGATTCATCATCTTTGTGAGATTGGGAGTGAATCCAAGTGCATTGCTAGAGTGTTTTGCATCTAAAGGCACTTGGTGTTCGTGTTTCACTATGGGATTCGCTTGTTACTCTTGGTGGTTGCCGCCACCTAGATGGCTTGGAGCAGCAAGGATCATCGAGCGGAGGTTGGTGATTGTCTCCAGCTCTGATCGCGGTGATTGTGAGGGGTCTTGACCTTTCCCCGGTGGAGAGCCAAAAGGTACTCTAGTAAATTGCTCGTGGCTTGAGTGATCCTCATCTTGTGTTGGATGTGTGGCACCCTATTGAGGGTTTGGCGTGTGATGTCAATTAGTGCGTGAACCTCCAAGTGAGTGAATCGCCACAACGGGGACTAGCTTGCCGGTAAGCAAGTGAACCTCGAAAGAAAAATCATTGTGTCTTGATTGTCTCCTTGGTATTCATTGGTATTCACTCATTGGTCACTTGCCTCGGTGGTATAACTCACTATCACTCTCTTGTATTTCATTATACATTCACTTGGATAGAGCTAGTGATAGTTAAGACTAGATAGTGTATCATTTAATTGTATCACTCTCAGTAGGTTGATCATCTAGGTGTATATTAGTGACATAGCTTTGTTGTGATATACTAGAGATCATAGAAAATAGAATTGGGTAGGTGGCTTGCAACCCCAAGTATAGAGCTAGCGCAAAATTCACTTCACCATCTTATTGACTAATCATTTGTCTTAGTGTTGTTGTAGAATTTTTTAATAGGCTATTCACCCCCCTCTAGCCATTAGGACCTTTCAAGAGATATCAGAGCCAAGGTCACCGTGATTTGAGGTTTAACAACCTTCGGTGTAAAAATGGCTCAAATCAACAACACCAAGAAGCCACCCCAATTTGATGGCACAAATTATCCATATTGGAAGTCAAAGATGACCACACATATCAAGTTAATCAATTGAAGGGTGTGGAAGATGGTAGAAACCAAAATCAAGATTGCCGATCTAGAGAATCCCATAGTGGCCGAAGAAGTGCTTCTCCAAAACAATAACATTGCTGAAAGGTCCTTGTTTGATTTTGGTAATTGAGTGACAACCTAGGTGGACTAATTGTGTTTATGTGAGATACACAGGTAATTAGTCCACAAGTACATGTGTGTGAGCAACATATGCCATGAAGGTGAAAATGGCTTGGAGATGTTGCAAAGCTCACACATGTGATGATGAAGGAGCTTATTGCACATGAGACATGACATTGAGTCATGTGATCAAGGTGGAGAAGATCAAGACAAGACTTGGCTTGATGGACCGATTGCAAGCGTGAAGGGCAAGTCGGAAGCTTTGGAGTGATGGACCGCATGGCGGTGAAGCTTGAGCAAGACTTGGCGCCGATGGACGATGGCAATGGTGAAGAGCAAGTGAAGTCAAGATTGATGAACCAATATGATCACATGATGATATGAAGTGGATCATATCATTGTTGATCATGTTGGTGCATGTGTTGCATCGACGTTGGAGGAGATGGAATGGAATGCGCAAGGCCAAGGTATAACCTAGGGCATTTCATTTCACCGGTCATAGGTGTGTAGAGAAGTTTATGACCAGGTTTAGGATAGATGGTCGTACTATTAAGAGGGGCAAACTTGTTTGCATATCGGTCATCTAATGCCACTCAAGTGATCTAACTTTACATCGTCGCTAGGATTGAGTGGCGTGGCAAGTGGAGTGCTAACACCCTTGAAAATATTTGTGAAAATATGCTAACACATGTGCACAAGGTGATACACTTGGTGGTCAGCATATTTGAGCAAGGGTGGAGAAGTTAGAAGTAAAAACGAGTTAGTGTCGCTGGTTATACAGTGACCGAACGCTGGACCTCTTAGGGACCGGCGCATCCGGTCATGTGTAACAGTGAGATGCTGGCGTCGGTCTATTGACCGGACGCTGGGTCGCTCGGCGACCGGACGCTGAAGGGCTGCGCCCGGTCAAGTGATCGGTCTGCACAGTGCTTAGGGTTATGCACCGGACGCTGGGCTGTGTCCGGTCAAGAATGACCGGACGCGCTTGGTCGATAAAAATCGGTTTTGGACCCTTACTGGAAACGACCGAACGCTGATGGTCCAGCGTCCGGTCAACTGACCAGAGCATCCGTTCGGTCAAGGCAGATGACTGTTGGAGTCAGACACGTGGCTAACTATGAGCGACCGGACGCTGGGGGCTCAGCGTTCGGTCAACTGACCGGAGCGTCCGGTCGGCCCGACCGTTGCCCAGTGAAGGGGTAACGGCTAGTTTAGCCCCTGAGGCTATAAATAGAAGTGGCTCTCGGCCATGGCGAGTGCTGAGCACCTGAGGGGACTTAGTGTCCATGCTTGTGAGTGCTTGGGAGCCCTCCATCACACATATACTTGATAGTGATCATTCGATTGTGTGAGTGAGCGATTCTAGTGCGATTGCATCGTGAGGTTGCATCAAGTGGCACTAGGTGATCGAGTTGCAAGCCAGTGGTGCTTGTTACTCTTGGAGGTTGCCACCTCCTAGACGGCTTGGTGGTGGTCTCCGTCGAAGCCCGCAAGAAGCTTGTGCGGTGCTCTGGAGAAGTGCTTGTGAGGGGCATTGTGCTCGCCCCGCGGGAGCCGTGAAGAGCAAATTTAGTAAAGCGTGTCATTGAGCTACCCTCACTTCCGGGGTTGGTTCTTGCGGCGCCCGACGTGCGGGCTTGGTGGGTGAAGCCAATTAGCCGCCGAACCACCAAGTGAGCGGTCGACACAACGGGGACTAGCGTGTTGGCAAACACGTGAACCTCGGGAGAAAAATCATCATGTCAACCTTGTTCTTCCCGTTGGTTTGCATATCCGTTATACAAGCTTGCAATTACTTTCATATACATTGAGCTTGTGTTCTTGCTTTCGTAATTAGTTAGCTTGTGTAGCTTACTAGTTACCTTCTTGCTTGTGTAGCATAGAAGTAGCTTCCTTGCGTGGCTAATTTGGTTTGTGTAACCTTGTTAGTCATATTGCTTAGTTTGTATAGCTAAGTAATTGAGCTCTCTAATTTGGCATTGGTTGCCTTGTTATTGAGCATTGCTAGTGAGCTTAGTTGGCTTTGTGCTTTTGCTTACTAGCATGTGTAGGAGCTCCCTTGTTGCTTAAAGTACTAGAGACATAGGTTTGTGTGACATTGCTCCTAGAATTGATTAGGTGAGCTCTAGCTAGCCGACACCTTAATTGCTTAATTAGTATATTTGAAAGGCGCTAAAGAACATAGATAGAGGGGTGTAGTCTTGGCTAGACCGATAGTTTTAATTCCACACTTGTTTCGGTTAGCCGACGCGATTAAGTTTTAAAAAGGACTATTCACCCCCCCCTCTAGTCGCCATCTCGACCCTTTCAATTGGTCTAAGTGCCATTCATGATGCAATCAATGAGAGAACATTTGAGGAAATCAAGAATATTGAGATGGCTCATGAGGCTTGGAAGAAGTTGGAAGAATCATTCGAGGGCACCAAGGCAATGAAGGGTGCAAAGGCATACATTCTCAAGGAAAAATTTGCTAGCTTCAAGATGAAGGAAGATGAGAGTGTGCCAGACATGTTTCATCAGATGGAAGTGCTTGTCAATGATCTCAAAGCACTTGGTGAGAAGGTGGAGGATAAGGACTTCTCTCATAAGTTCTTGAAATGCTTACCCGTAAGATTTGGCATGTTGGTCACCTTGTTAGTGAGGACCGGTTTGGACATAATGACACCAAACCAAATCTTGAGAGATATCATGACCGATGATGCTTATAGAGATGATGATGAGAAGGAAGAAAAGAGGGAGAAGAAGTATGATAAGAAGAGTGTGGCATTCAAGGCCACATCATCCAAGGGCAAAGCAAAGCAAGAATCATCAAGTGAAGATGAAGACTTGAGCTTTAATGAGATGGATGATGAGAAGATGGCTCTTTTTGTCAAGAGATTCTGTATGTTCATGATGAAAAAGGGCTACCATGCTAGAAGAAAGAAGTCTTCATCTAAGAACAAGGAAGAGTCAAGAAGGTGCTTCAATTATAGAAGCAAAGATCAGCTTATTGCTCAATGCCCATACAATAGTGACAAATATGATGACAAGAAGAACAAGAATAAGGATAAGAAGGAAAAGAAAGAGAAGAAGGGCAAGATGACCTTCAAGAAGAAGAAGAAGGGTGGTTCATATGTGGTCACTTCGGATAGTGATGCTTCCTCAAGTGATGATGATGATAGTGATGATAACAAGACCACCAAGAAGAAGGCACTTGCAAGTATTGCTATCAATGAGGAGCCTTCTCTCTTTGACACTCCATCATGCTTCATGGCTAAGGCCACTAAGGTACAAACTTGTGATGATGGAAGTGATGAGGAACATGATAATAAAAATGAAAATGAAAGTGATAGTGATGATGATGAACCAACTAAGGATGAACTACTTGACATGCTAGATGATGCTAAAGAACACTTTGACATTAAGAGAAGGGAATGCAAAAGCTTGCATAAGGAAATAAAAGCCCTTAAGCAAGCCTTTGATGAGCTCAAGGCATCTCATGAGAGGCTAGAGGAAGCCCATGAGAAGCTTGGCAAGGCTCACAAGAAGCTTAAAAAAGCTCATTCCTCTTTGCTTGATGAGCAAAATGAGAAGAAGCATGTTGAGACATATAATGTAGGCTTAACTTGTGACCTAATTGATGAATTATTATATATGCCTATCATTGTTGGTCCCACTAACCCTTCTTGTAGCACTTCTACTTCCACCTCATCTAGTAGTGAAGGTTTCACTTGTGATGCCTCACTAATGGTTGAGAATGAGACCCTCAAAAAGGAGGTCAATGAGCTCACTCACACCTTGGCTAAGGCCTATGGTGGTGAGGACTGCTTGCTTATGTGCTTGGGTAGCCAAAGAGCTTCTCTCTATAAAGAGAGATAGGGCTATACCCTTAAGAAAGGCAAGGTGGCCTTTGCTCCTCACAAGACTAGTTTTGTGAAGAACAATGGTTGGTTTTACACTAGTTGCAAGCAAGTTGGTCATAAAGAGCATGAATGCAAGAACAAGAGCAAAAACGCTAATGTATCCTCAATTAAGATTAATTGTTTCTATGTGCTTACTAAGGGTACAAATGGTGTGAAGTTTAAGTTCATTGATGCATCATGGATGGGCTCAAAGAAGAAAGCCATTTGGGTACCAAAAAGCTTAGTGACTAACCTTCAAGTACCCAAGCAAGTTTGGGTACCTAAACAGAATTGATCTTCTTTTGTAGTTCAATTACAAAGCCAGAGGAAGGCATTGGGTTCTTGATAGTAGGTGCACTCAACACATGACCGATGATGCAAGAATGTTCAACTCAATCAACACCAATGACAATGATGATTATGATAGTATCACATTTGGTGATAATGGCAAAGGCAAGGTCAAGGGGCTTGGTAAGATTGCAATATCCAATGACATGAGCATTTCCAATGTGTTGCTAATAGAGAGCTTGAACTTCAACTTGCTATTCGTGGCTCAATTGTGTGATCTTGGATTCAAATGCATATTTAGGGTAGATGATGTAGAGATCATAAGTGTAGATGACTCTAACTTGATCTTCAAAGGCTTTAGATATGAGAATCTATACTTGGTTGATTTCAATGCTAGTGAAGCTAAATTATCTACATGTTTGTTCACTAAGTCTAGCATGGGTTGGTTATGGCATAGAAGGCTTGGTCATGTTGGAATGAAACAATTGAATAGATTAGTTAAGCATGATTTGATTAGAGGCTTGAAAGATGTTGTATTTGAGAAGGATAAGCTTTGTAGCTCTTGTAAAGCTAGCAAACAAGTTGGAAACACCCATCCTAAGAAAAGTATGATGAGCACTAGTAAAGCATTTGAGTTATTGCACATAGATTTATTTAGACCAACATAATACACTAGCATCGGTGGAAACAAATATGGCATTGTGATAGTGGATGATTATACTAGATACACTTGGGTATTCTTTCTAGTGGACAAAAGTGATGTGTTTGCAATATTCAAATCATTTGTCAAGGGCATTCACAATGAATTTGAAACAACCATCAAGAGAGTTAGAAGTAACAATGGTAGAGAGTTCAAGAACACTAGAATTGATGAGCTATGTGATCAATTTGGAATTAGACATCAATTCTCGGCCAAGTACACTCTACAATCAAATGGCCTTGTTGAGAGGAAGAATAGAACACTTATTGATATGGCAAGGTCTATGCTTAGTGAGTACAATGTGAGTCAATCTTTTTGGGCCAAAGCTATCAATACGGCTTGCTATTGTAGCAACTGCCTCTATTGTCACCCATTGAAAGAGAAAACACCATATGAGCTCTTGAATGGTAGAAAGCCCAACATTGTATATTTTTGGGTCTTTGGTTGCAAATGCTATATCTTGAAGAAAGGCACTAGAATGGGTAAGTTTGACAAGAAATGTGATGAAGGATTCCTACTTGGTTATTCCACTATAAGCAAAGCATATAGAGTTTGGAATTTGGATAGTGATACTCTTGAGAAAGTTTATGATGTTGAATTTGATGAAACTAAGGGTTCACAAGAGGAGAATGAGAACTTGGAAGATGTTAGAGGCATTTAACTTTCAAATGCTATGAAGAACATGGATGTTGGTGAATTGAGGCCTAGGCAAGTGAATGATGATGAAGATGATCAAGTGCAAGTGCTCTCTAACTCAAATGCGCAAGATGATACAAATCAAGCTAGTACAAGTGGCTCTCATGATAATGAACAAGATCGAGTGGCTAGTGCATCATCTCAATCCAATGATCAAGCAAGTGCAAGCAATCAAGTTTCAATACTCCAACCAACCAATATTGCAAGGGATCATCCATTGGACACTATAATTGGAGATATTTCTAGAGGTGTACAAACAAGATCAAGATTGGCTTCATTTTGTGAGCACTTCTCATTTGTGTCATCTATTGAACCAAAGAAGATAGATGAAGCATTGAAGGATGTTGATTGGGTGAATGTTATGCATAAAGAATTGAATAACTTCACAAGAAATCAAATATGGGAATTAGTAGAGAGACCGAAGGGACACAATGTGATTGGAATCAAATGGGTCTTTAGAAACAAGCAAGATCAAGATGGGATAGTAGTAAGGAACAAAGCAAGATTGGTAGCACAAGGATATACACAAGTTGAAGGTCTTGACATTGGAGAAACATATGCCCCAGTTGCTAGATTGAAAGCAATTAGAATCTTGCTAAGCCATGCTTGTGCCCACAACATCAAACTCTATCAAATGGATGTCAAGAGTGCATTTCTCAACGGTTACATAAGTGAAGAAGTATATGCTGAGCAACCTCCCGGTTTTGAAGATGAAGAGAAGCCCGACCATGTGTACAAGTTGAAGAAGGCATTGTATGGCTTGAAGCAAGCACCTAGAGCATAGTATGAGAGATTGAGGGCCTTCCTACTCTCTAAACGGTTCATGATGGGCAAGGTTGACACCACTTTTTTCATCAAGAAGATTGGAAAAGATTTATTTGGGTTGTAAATCTATGTTCATGACATCATATTTGGATCAACCAATCAAGACTTTTGTGAAGAATTTGGAAAGATGATGGCTAATGAGTTTGAGATGTCCATGATTGGAGAGTTAAGTTACTTCCTTGGTCTTCAAATCAAGCAATTGAAGAATGGTGCATTTGTGAGTCAAGGCAAGTATATCAAGGACATGATCAAGAAGATTGGCATGAGTGATAGCAAAGCCATTAGTACACCAATGGGAACAAATGGCAACTTGGATAGTGATGAAAGTGACAATATGGTGGATCAAAAATTGTATCGGTCTATGATTGGAAGCCTACTCTATGTGACCGCATCAAGGCCAGATGTCAAGTTTAGTGTATACATGTGTGCAAGATTTCAAGCCTCACCAGGAGAAAATCATTTGAAGGCTACAAAGAGAATATTGAGGTACTTGAAGCATACACAAAATATTGGTTTGTGGTATCCCAAAGGAGCAAAGTTTGAGCTAGTTGGTTACTCCGACTCGGATTATGCAGGATGCAAGGTCGAATGGAAGAGCACCTCAGGCACATTGTTGGGAAGATCACTTATTTCATGGTCATCAAAGAAGCAAAATAGTGTTGCATTATCAACCGCCGAAGCCAAATACATATCCGCTGGTAGTTGTTGTGCACAAATACTTTGGATGAAGGCCACCTTGAATGACTTTAGAATCAAGTTCAAGAAAGTGCCATTGCTATGTGACAATGAGAGTGCAATCAAGTTAACCAATAATCTGGTTCAACATGCAAGAACAAAACACATTGATGTCCGCCAGCATTTCATAAGAGATCACCAATAAAAAGGGGACATTTGCATTGAGAGTGTAGGCACTGAAGATCAACTTGCTGATATATTCACCAAGCCATTAGATGAGAAAAGGTTTTGCAAGCTAAGGAATGAGTTGAACATATTGGATTTCTCAAATATGTGTTGATGCACTCCCCACTTATATGACATGCCTCTCCTTCGAGCAATCCAAGGTAAAAGTTGATTGGCATGACTTACATCCTTGCTAAGGACATGTTTAGTGCATCTAGTCAATTTTCACATTTAATAGGCTCATTCATGAAAATCAAATGATTTTGATGTTTGTATGGTACCACTATTGCTTCTATGCTTAATTTGGTCTAGTGGTAGCATATGACATATTTGTGGGCTAGTAAACCTAGTGTTTGATCTAGAAAATGATCTCTAAGTGTTTAACTCAACATGGTACAAGATAACCCTTATTTGGAGGTGTGAAGAAGCTTGTCCTTAGATCAAACCGAGTTAAATATCTTTGGTAAATGATCTAGATTGGACCATATTTGGGAAAATGATCCTCACCCCATTGATTGACATTGATAATATCAACCTATCTACATTTTGAACCTTTGTGGTTATTGATGATAAAGGGGGAGAAATAGTGTACAAAGATATAAGTAGTGTACAAAGATATAAGTGATAGGGAGAGAAATTGAGAGAAATTGAGAAACTTGACATAGGGGGAGAGATATGACAAAGGAAGGGGATCAATTAAATTTTTAAGCATACAAGTAGGGGGAGCAAGCTCATAAACTTGATTGATGCATTTGAATGTGCATTTCATATATTTGCTTGCATGGAACAAGTTTTAAATTTCAATATCCATGCTTGTGTGGTGTATACTAGTTGTAGGTTTGAATGATAAAATAAAAAACTAGCATGCATAGGTTAAGTAACTAGACTCATGCTCATATTATAAAAACTAGACCCTTACTTCTAATGTTGATCTCACGGGGTATTCTAGTTTTTATGTATGTCTAGTTACTCATGGTGCTAAGGATGGTATATTGGTGCACTCCGATTGGTATCACGCTTCAAAGGTCCATCTTTTATACCTTAGCATCATTTGGTAGACATTGTCTCCTATATTTCCTATCTAAGCATATGTGTAAGCTACAATCCAAACTCTTAGCACATATGTAGGGGGAGCAATTGCTACCATTTGGGGTTCATGAAACTTGTCCATATCCTTTTACACATAGTATATATGCTTGGGTAAGCAACATGGATTCAATTGAATTTCAATTCATATCTTTGTGAAAGGGTTGTCATCAATTACCAAAAAGGGGGAGATTGAAAGCTCTAGTTTGGTTTTGGTGAATTGATGAAACCCTAAGTGCTAACCTAGTTTATCAAAGTAATTATGAGATAGGTAGCACTACTCCAAGTGGTGAAGCAAATGAAGATCGTGACATGATGATAGTGATGCCAGGGTGATGATCAAGTGCTTGGACTTGGAAAAGAAGTAAGAGGAAAAACAAAAGGCTCAAGGAAAATGTGAAATTGTTAGGAGTTTTTTGGTTTAGTGATCGAGACACTTAGAGAGTGTGACACATTTAGGATTGATAGCCGTACTATTAAGAGGAGTGAAACTCGTATTTAAATGTTGTTACCAAAGTGCCACTAGATGCTCTAACTCATTGCATATGCATTTAGGATCTAGTGGAGTGCTAACACGCTTGAAAATGTTTGTGAAAATATGCTAACACATGTGCACAAGGTGATACACTTGGTGGTTGGCACATTTGAGCAAGGGTAAAGAATATAGAGTTAAAAAGGAGTTAGTCACGCTGGTCACAGAGTGACCGGACGCGTCCGATATGGTGATTGAACGCGTCTGGTATTCTATCTAGACTTCGGGTGCGACCGGACGCGTCCGGTCACCACACCAGACGCGTTCGATATGTGAACCCGAAGTGAGCGACTAAGTGAAAGTCATCGGACTCTGGCTTAGTGGAGTGACCGGATGCTGACAAGTTATTGTTTAGCGTCCGATCAAAGTGATATAGCCGATACAGGATTGTAGAGAAGCGACCGGGCGCGTCCGGTCACCACACTGGATGCATCCAGTGTGAACCAGTGAGTCTCGGGTTTTCAGCGCTAAAATTGATCGGACTCTGGGAGCGTCCGGTCCGGTGTCACCGAACACGTTCGGTCGGCCCAGAGTGACTATGGGAGCTCTCTGGACTAGACCGGACGCTGTGACTCCCGTGTCCGGTCCGATGTGACCGTACATGTCCGGTTAGCCCAGAGCGGCTCTAGGAGCTCTCTAGACTCGACTAGACGCTGCGTCTCCCACGTCCGGTCGATTTCTAATGGTACGTTCGGTCACTAGCATTACTGTGCACAAAGATAGCCATTGGGCACGAATGGCTAAACAATTTGAAAGGCACACGTGGCGGTCTGGCTATGACCGGATGTTGTGACCGGACATGTCCGGTCACCCACAGGACGCGTTCAGTGAACATGACCGATGCGTCCGGTCATCCCGCAGTCAGCCCAATAATTGAGCCAATGGCTCTATTGTTTGGGGTGTCTATAAATATCGTTTAGCCGGCTCTAGCTCACTCTCTTGGCCATTTGCATTGACATAGCAACCTTGCGAGCCTAGCCAAAGCCCTCCCACTCATCAACATCATTGATTCATCATCTTTGTGAGATTGGGAGTGAATCCATGTGCATTGCTTGAGTGCTTTGCATCTAGAGGCACTTGGTGTTCATGTTTTGCTGTAGGATTCACTTGTTACTCTTGGTGGTTGCCACCACCTAGATGGCTTGGAGCAGCGAGGATCATCTTGCGGAGGTTGGTGATTCTCTCTGGCTCCAATCGCGGTGATTGTGAGGGGTCTTGACCTTTCCCCGGTAGAGAGCCAAAAGGTACTCTAGTAATTTGCTCATGGCTTGTGTGATCCTCATCTTGTGTTGGTTGTGCGGCACCCTATTGAGGGTTTGGCGTGTGATGCCAATTAGCGCGTGAACCTCCAAGTGAGTGAATCGCCACAACGGGGACTAGCTTGCTGGCAAGCAAGTGAACCTCAGAAGAAAAATCATTGTGTCTTGATTATCTCCTTGGTATTCATTGGTATTCACTCATTGGTCACTTGCCTCAGTGGTATAACTCTCTACCATTCCCTTGTATTTCATTAGCACATGTGTCTAAGGTGTTTTTGTGACCTCACAACCATCTCTTGCATTGGTCACACATTGTCACAAGCATATGCATGTATATAATCGACATCACATGTGATAATATGTAAGAATAAGATGAAATTCCATATGCTCATGCTCATGAATGCTTGGATGATGCTTGTGCTCATGAAATGCAAGTGCAAAATGCAATGCTTAATACTAGGGTGTTACAGCCCCTTTCTCTTATAGAAATCTCATCCTGAGATTTGAATGACCTACAATTTTTCATAAAAAGCGGGATAGACTTCACGTAGATAATCTTGTCGTTCCCATGTGGCATCTTGTTCACTATGGTTATTCCACACCACTTTGTAGAACTTGATGACCTTGCTCTAGGTCACTCTTTCTATTTCTTCCAACCCTTGGATGGGTTTTTCTTCATAAGTCAAGTTGGATTGGAGCTTAACATTGGTGGGTTCAATCACCTCATCAGGCACTCGAAGACATTTCCTCAGCTGAGAAACATGGAAGACATTGAGGATAGAACTCATCTCTGGTGGAAGTTGCAACTTGTAGGCAACCTTTCCCTTCTATTCAATAATCTAATACGACCCTACATATCTGGGTGCAAGCTTCCTTTTTACCCCAAATCTCAGCACACCCCTCATGGGTGAAACTTTTAAGTACACATAATCTCCCACTTCAAAGGTTAGTGGTCTTCTTCTTTTATCAACATAACTCTTTTGTTGTGCTTGGGTTGCTTCAATATGTTGTTGGATAATACATACTTGTTCTTTAGCTTCTTTGATAAAATCAATACCATAGTACCTCCTTTCCATGGGCTCAACCCCGTTCAAGGGGGTCCTACATTTTTTGCCATAAAGTGCTTCAAAAGGAGCCATCTTGATACTCTCTTGTTAACTATTATTGTACGAGAATTCCATGAGAGGTAACCACTTCTCCCACGATCCCTTAGAGGATACAACACATGCTCTCAATATATCTTCTAAGATTTGGTTCACTCGCTCGGTCTGCCCGGAGGTTTGTGGATGGTATGCTGAACTTCTGATTAGTTTAGTTCCCAAGGCCTTATGCAAATGTTCCCAAAAGTGAGCTATAAATTGTGGTCCTCGATCTGAGATTATGGTCCTTGGTACCCCATGTAACCTCATGATCTGAGAAACATATAGCTCAGTGTACTTCCTAGCAGGATACTTTATGTTAACCGGTACAAAATTTGCTGACTTAGTGAGGCGGACCACAATGACCCATATGGAATCATGCCCTTGTTGTGTCTATGGGAGGCCTATAATAAAGTCCATACTTATTTCCTCCCATTTCTAGCTCGGAATGGACAATGGTTGAAGTGGTCCAGTAGGTTTCAGATGATCCGCTTTGACCCTACTACAAGTATCACATCTAGCAACATAGGCGGTGATTTCTTTCTTCATCTTGGTCCACCAAAAATGGGTTTTCAAATCTTGATACATTTTGCTACTACCCGGATGGATAGACAACTTGGATGAATGAGCTTCATCTAAAATTTGATTCCTAAGTTCACAGTCTTTCGGTACCACAAGTCGGTCCTTGAACCATAGCACACTTCTTTCATCTAACCTAAAATATTTGGTTTCCTGTTCTTTCATCTTTCTCTTGATGTGAAACACACCTAGATCTGTCTCTATTGTTCGATGATCTTGCTTTCAAGTGAGCAACCGATAGTGATATTGTGTAGCACAAAAGGAAGCAACAAATTAAACCCCTCTTCCAACAGCGCTTCTAAAGTATTACTATAAGATTTCTAACTAAGTGCATCTGCTACAACATTAGCTTTTCTTGGATGGTAGTGCACTTCCAAATTATAGTCCTTGATTAGCTCTAACCACCTTCGTTATCTCATGTTTAGCTCAGGTTGCGTGAAGATATATTTAAGACTTTTGTGGTCAGTGTATATGTGGCATGCGTTTCCCAACAAATAATGTCTCCATATCTTCAATGCATGAACAACTGCGGCAAGTTCTAAATCACGTGTAGGATAGTTGACTTCATGCTTTCTCAACTATCAAGAAGCATAGGCAATAACTCGACCTTCTTGCATAAGCACACAACCAAGACTGGTCCCTGATGCATCACAAAACACATCAAAGGGCTTTTCTATGTCGGATTGTGCCATAACAGGAGCTGTGGTTAGCAAGGTTCACAGAGTGTGAAAAGCAGCCTCACACTCTGGAGTCCAATTAAACTTTTCATCCTTCTAAAGTAATCTAGTCATGGGCTTAGCTATTTTAGAAAAGTCAGGAATGAAACGACGATAATAGTCTACTAGCCCTAGAAAACTCTGAACTTCATGAACCGAAGTCGGGGCCTTCCAACCCATGACCTCTTGCACTTTAGATGGGTCTATAGAGATTCCATCTTCAGATAATATATGACCCAAGAAAGGTACTTTCCTCAACTAGAATTCACACTTGCTAAATTTTGCATACAATTTATGCTCTCTCAACCTAGACAAGACAACTCTCAGATGCTTTGCATGATCTGCTGAAAGGTTCTAATGGCTAGAGGGGGGCGAATAGCCTATTAAAATTTTCTACAACAATACTAAGACAAATAATTAGTCAATAAGATGGCGAAGCGAATTTTGTGCTAGCTCTATACTTGGGGTTGCAAGCCATCTACCCAATTCTATTTTCTATGATCTCTAGTATATCACAACAAAGCTATGTCACTAATATACACCTAGATGATCAACCTAGTGAGAGTGATACAATTAAATGATACACTATCTAGTCTTAACTATCACTAGCTCTATCCAAGTGAATGTATAATGAAATACAAGGGAGTGGTAGAGAGTTATACCACCAAGGCAAGTGACCAATGAGTGAATACCAATGAATACCAAGGAGACAATCAAGACACAATGATTTTTTTTGAGGTTCACTTGGTTGCCGACAAGCTTGTCCCCGTTGTGGTGATTCACTCACTTGGAGGTTCACGCGCTAATTGGCATCACACGCCAAACCCTCAATAGGGTGCCGCACAACCAACACAAGATGAGGATCACACAAGCCATGAGTAATTTACTAGAGTACATTTTGGCTCTCCGTTGGGAAAAGGTCAAGAACCCCTCACAATCACCACGATCGGAGCCAAAGACAATCACCAACCTCCGCTCGACGATCCTTGCTGCTCCAAGCCATCTAGGTGGTGGCAACCACCAAGAGTAATAAGCCAAACCCATAGCAAAACACGAATATCAAGTCCCTCTAGATGCAAACACTCAAGCAATGCACTTGGATTCTCTGCCAATCTCAAAAAGATGATGAATCAAAGATGGAGATGAGTGGGAGGGCTTTGGCTAAGCTCACAAGGTAGCTATGTCAATGTAAATGGCCAAGAGAGTGAGCTAGAGCCGGCCACACGCCATTAAATAGAGCCCCCAATAAAATAGAGTCGTTGGCTCTTCAGTCCTCTGAAACATGGGCTGACTGGACGCGCCAGTCAGGTTGACCGAACGCAAGACCCCAGCGTCCGATCATCCAATGCTCACCACATGTCATCAGCCTCAAATGCTGAGCACCTGATCTTAACAGGTAGTCAGCTTCGCACCACATGTTAAGTTGCGACCGGATGCACTGTAGTGTAGGACCGGATGCACTGTCGCCTGTCGTTCGGTCACTTCTAGTAAGGTTCCAGAGGCGGAAATTTGTGACCGGACGCGTCTGGTGGCTCATGACTGGACCTAGGCCTGCATCTAGTCAACTCATCCTCTCTCTGTTGCTTGCGTTAGTGTACGTCACTAGGTGACTGGATGCACCCCCTACGCGTCCGGTCCCTCTTTCTCTTCAGCGTCCGGTCAACGGACCGAGGGCGATCTTCACTGCGCACCACTGACCGGACACGGGTCAGAGTCCGGTCACTGCCCAAGGCAGAGTTCAGTCAATACGAAACTTCTCCTTTTGACCCCGAACTTCACCACCCTTGATCAAATGTGCCAACCACCAAGTGTATCACCTTGTGCACATGTGTTAGCATATTTTCACAAATGTTTTCAAGGGTGTTAGCACTCCACTAGATCTTAAATGCATATGCAATAAGTTAGAACATCTAGTGGCACTTTGATAACCGCATTTCGATATGAGTTTCACCCCTCTTAATAGTACGACTATCGATCCTAAATGTGATCACACTCACAAAGTGTCTCGATCACTTAAACCGAAAAGCTCCTATCAATTTCACCTTTGCCTTGAGCTTTTTGTTTTTCTCTTTCTTCTTTTCCAAGTCTAAGCACTTGATCATCACCATGGCGTCACCATCATCATGCCAATTTTGCTTCCAAGTGTTCGTTTACTTTAAAATGCCTTTTACATGATGCTAGTTTGACCAAAGTTGAACAGTAGCTTAGAGTGTTTGCATGGCAATGCACCCTTAATAAAAGTTGTAGTCCATGACATGGGGAACAAACTTTATTTAAGGGTCATGAGCTAATTCAGTGCCTAGCATGGTCAAATAGAGCCCACAAGTAGCAATGAAATGTTGTTTTCAAACTTAGAAATTTTACTAAGGCTAAGGCTGGTTTTCAGTTTCAAAGTAGCCAACTTTGGAGCATTGTAGTTTGAAAACCATTGTGAATTAGGCAAAACTCCTTTAAGAAATATTGTAGTACTCATGTAGCTCTACAACTTTTACTAATACAGTTTTCAAAAACTCGCCATGGATTAGGAGGTAATTAGGCGCAAAGTCGACCCGTCAGTGGGCCTGAATCGACCCGTCGTCGGAATGGCAAGCGCCGCCACTGCGCACCGGGCGCCACCTAGCTCCGCGCACGTGGTCGGACCTCATCGCCGCTCCACCGTGGCTTAGACCTAACCTGAGAGCTCCGCTAGAGTCCATGAAAGTCATAGCCATGCTTACTTGGCCGTGTCGTCATCGAAGACGGAGAGTCCACCACCACACGCCGCCGCCGAGCCACCATGCTCGCCAGCAAGATAGCTCTGGTGAACCGTTGAGCCAACCAAGGGCACCAGTCGACGTAGGATGTCGAGTAGGTCACGATGGTGAAGACGCTACCGTCGACGAGCTCGCCGTCGACGAGCTCCGGTCGGTCAGCGCCGTCCTCTGCTCCTGTGTCGCTGACAGGTGGGACCCGTTGACCTACGGGACCCCGCTGTCAGTCGCAGTGGGTGCACTAGACCGGGTGCACCTAGCAGTTGAGCTCGGTTTGAAATTGATTTTCTTTATTTATTTTCACATATTTGAATGCAAACTTAAAAAATTTAAATCTTTAGTTAGGAGTGTCCAATTTGGTTGATACAAATTTTGTTGGATTCATAATGAAGTGTACTATTTGATAAAAAAATGAAACCAACTGCTTTGGATATTTTTCTAGGGGAATTAAATTGGGCTAGATAAGTGCTTTTAAATTTGTTTTCATCTTGTAAAATGCACATCTTGAGCTAGGGAAGTGCAAAAATTGTGATTCCAATTTTGCTGGTCTTGTGTTGGCATGCTCTAGCTAGAAAAAATACTAAACCTATAGTAGACATACTTGGAATATGGTCTTCCTATTTAATCTTAAATAATTGATAGTTTCTAGTAAAAATAAATGGGGTAAAAGTATATAACATATGATCATGCAAATTTTTACACAGTGTTTTTATGCTAGGATGAAAGTAAGAAATTTTTACACTTTTCACTAAGCTAAACTATTTTTGCTAAAATAAGCATTTACAACTTGTCATTTTTGTAGAGATGGTTATACTTATCAAATTGGTATGAAATTTGTACAGTAGACTTTTGGGGTAATATGTAAGCTACTGTCATTTTCTGAGAATTTATTGAGCATTGGAAATATTTATCCTTTAAATCACCTTATTATAATAGGAAATTAATAAATGAATATAAATAGATTAGTTGGGCTTAACCATGAGGTTTTCTGTGGTGCTTGTGATGCATATGATCTGTCGATGTTATTAGTTGGGCTTATAAGTAATTGGTTATTGGTAGCTAGTTAATTATTTCTTTATAATTCAACTAAATGGCTGCATGAGTAGTTTATGTTGTGTTGACAAATTCATGATGATAGTGACCTTTTCTATGAAACTTGTTAATAATAAAGTTGTAGACAACTTACTTATCTTGCTTGTCCTAAAATTTCATGGTCATAAGCCTAATGGTTTAAGAGTTACAGCTGTTAGAAGTCTGCTATCAGATTTGCTTATCCTCTGGATAGATCTAAAAGATTGAATTATTTGACCTAGATATCTATTGAATCACCTTAATATGATTAAAATAAAGTTGTAGGCAATTTCATAACCTTTTCATAAAGTCCACAACCATATTGTTTGGATGTGTATAACTCCAGTTATGGTCAAAACAAGTGGTTGCTGTCGTGCAGCCCAGAAAATGTTTAAATAGATGTTTGTATAATTACTAGAGAGGAGTTATGCACCAACTCAGTAAAAGCAGTTAATCTTGTTATCACCCTAATACCTTGCTGTTAACAACACTCATGATTATGCATTTCATCATATCATATCATCCATGTGAATACCTATGCATCCATGATATCTTAATCGTGCTCATGCATATAGGATCGTCCGAAGGAGTAACCCTACTAGAATTCGAAGAAGAGGCGGAGGACAATCAAGGGACACCCCAAACCACAGCTCCTGAAGGAGAGGAGCCAGCCACTGATGAACTTCTAGAGTGCCCTGACCACCGACCCACTTCGTTCCTGAAAGGCAAGCCATGGAGCATTCTAAGCCTCCTATGTTTTATAAAATATCACTTGAGTCCTTTATGTTTGATGCATTAGGTTATAAGAGTTGATTTGGAAACACTTGATGCATAGAACTACCTTATCTAGATATATACACCTTAAACCCTGTGTAGGTCCAGGATCGAATATATGCTTAGTCATGCTTAGACCGATAGAAGTCGGGTGATTTCCTATCACCTGCAAGATATAGGTGGATACCGGAGTACGGTTGGCTATATTTGCTATCGTGGAAAATAACCATGGGATCTTATCTAAGTGGAGACTGGGTGGGATCTTATATGCACATGGTGTGGGTTGGCTATGTTGATCCCGTCTATGTCGATTAACGACCGTACCGTTGTTGGCGCTTCTATCGAGATTGAACACATGCCTCTCACTTAGCTGGCCGGATAACTAAGGTCGGGCCTTGTTCTGTTAGGGTGTGCACTCTGGATGGAAGTAAGGATGTATGGGGAGCCAGACGTGAGCCCAAAGGCAGGCTAGGCCTGAACGTCCTGGCAGCTGGTTGTCCCTAGTTGTGCGGCGCTGATCGAACCCGTGAAATGTGCACCTGAGTTGTACCAAAGGTGACCCAACGCTACCCCGATGGGAGAAGTGTGGGTTTATGTTAGGAATAACTACCCAGCTGGTTGCAACCGATTCGAATCGCCGTCTCTCCTAGATAGTGAGAAACTCGACTAGTCCAAGCATCGTAGTAACTGGATTATGGAATTTGATGGTTATATTGGACATGGAAATGCTACACCGGCTATGGTTATTGTTATGATGCTACATAATGATATATCACATGCTGGCACATGTTAGTTGCTAATCTAGAGATAAATAGCTATAATTAACTTGATGACCGAATTATAAAATGTTTAGCTAAATTAGTGGCTTTTTATGCAAATTGTTGTCAAGCTAGCTCCACTTATAAAGCCTTGCATGATGCTTGGAGTCACTTTATTTTTGGTTTATAACGGGTAAGTCTAGCGGAGTACCTTCTTGTACTCAGGGTTTATTTCCCACTTGTTGCAGATAAAACAGTCTATCATGAATATTGTAAGAACTGCTTTTGTCCCGCCATGGATGAGGAGTAGGCCCCAGGCAAGGCGCTTCTCATTAACTCCTCTATGATGCTTTTGTGGGTTGTGATCGTAAATTGGCAAAGTATTTGAACGATAGTATGAGATGTTTGTTCAAACTATATTTGCTTCCGCTACTACTTCATTTGAACTTGGTTTGTAATAACTTTAATTGTACCTTGATGTATGGTGACGTATTTGTGAACTTTATGTAATATGTGGCACGTATGTTGAATCATGTACGATCTTGGTTGTATGCTGGCAATGAATTGAGACCCTTCGTGGTACTCGATGGACTACCAGGTTTATATGGGCTCAAGTATGATAGTGCGACCACTTGCAGACTGCCATTGTACTTGTGCTCTTATAAATTGGACAGTTCTGTTATAATCTATCTCATGAATCCGGTTTCCAAAGATAGCCTTCCGCGGTCTCTTCCCCGCGTGAAATTCTACTCTGCGCTCCCCTTCCCACACCCTGGGAGAATTGTTTCCCGCGTGCTGTAGCACAACGCCATCTTTGTACCCTCCCTCGTCCACACAGCTGCCTTTGGACAACCCTTCACCTCCGTCCCCCATCCGTGGGGTTCCCTGCGTCTCTTGCCCCATCCGTGCGCCTCCGGATGGGCCTTCCCCATCGACGCGTCTCCCTCGGATGGCCGCTGCCTGGTCTGTGCGCCTCCAGATGGTCCTTCTCCATCAGCGAGGCTCCCTCAGTTGACCCTCCATGTACGCGCCGTCGCTGCAACCAGGTACCACGTCCTTGCCCTTGTGCTCGTCGGTGTGCCTAGTCTCGGACACTCGTTCCTAGCACGCGCGGCTAGAAGCCGCCCCTTCTCCGGCCCTGGCATGTCTCTAATCTACATGTGTTTCCTCAGAATGTCGCATCCATCTGATGGGACTCCGCCCGCCGTGCGCTAGGAAGACCCCAATTCTGCTTCTATGTACTCGTTCCTTATGTTCCCGGTGGCTGGCGGGTGGGAGCAATTAGAGTCGCCGTCGTTGGCTTGGTTGGAAAATGCGGGGGTTCCTGGGCAGCGACGGCGAATTATTCCTCCCAATGTCGCGGCCACTGCATCGACCTCCTTTCCCAACATGAGCTCTAGTGAGTTGGACAGACCTATATGCAATTTTTAAGTTTCTGTGTTGTGATATATAGTTTCTGAAGAATGCATGACCCGTGTTTGAAATGTGTTTTGTGTTGCCACTGAAAGGAAAGTGTTTAGATTTAAATCAATGACATGTTAGACAAAATCACAGAATTGCTTCCAGCTACTGCTGTACTTGGGACAAAACAGTCATGCACAATGTTGTTCTAATCATATTCAGAAATCTGAAATAAGCTACATGTGTCCTGAAAGCATTCAACAATTTAAGTGATCTTCTCTTGCCTCTGCAACTATATTTCTAGAAGTCATTTCTGCATGGCTAATTGCAAGTTAATTTGGGGCTTAGGTATTTTGATTAGTTGTTGCACAGCTAGGCAATGTTCTGAAGAGAGTATATGCAGAACAAGAGCCTTGATAGCTCTGAAAATTGCAGTGAGCTTACTTGACAAAGTTCAGTCATGGACACTTGATAGAGAAAGCAAGCATGTAGTTCTTCTGAAGTCCTCAACTTTATATGTCCATGGGAGTCCTATTCTCGCAAGGGTGAAAGCATGTATTTTGAAACTGTTGCTTGTCTGGCACGCTTTAGTTTTTTCTAATTGCTAAAATCATAATTCAGGTAATGATCTTATATGTTCATAGGTGGCATCGATTTGGAAAGATCTTTCACCGACATGATTACAGGGGGTTGCACTCCTGTTGCTTTGTCTGATAATGTCATGCATACTAATAAAACACCAAAGATGTGAGGAGGCCCGGGAAGTGTGAAAGAGCGCGAAAAGGAGCAAAAATTTCACCAAAGGCGAGGACTTAACGTTGGTCTCAAATGGCTAAATGTGAGTTTGGATCCGGTGCATGGAGTTGATCAACCACGTTCGACATATTGGAAAAGAATATATGATTATTTTCATTCCAACAAAATATTAGCTTCTGATCGAACGCAAAACTCCCTAATGAGCCATTGGTCTGGTATACTGCATGATGTGAACATCTTTGCTAATTGTGTTTCAAAGGTAGAGGGTAGAAATCAAAGTGGCTTGTCTATCGATGATAAGGTTTGATAAGGTTTGTCTACCTCATGCATTCTCGGTGTTATTTGCAGCAAGCAAACGCATTGACCATGTTCACGGAAGAAGACAAGATGCACCAAAATTTCCCATACATCCATTGCTGGAAAAAATTGAAAGACCAAGCCAAGTGGATCAATAGGAACAACCCGAGTGGAACTCATAAACCAGCACCCAAAAAGCAAAAAATCACTACGAAATCAAGTTCTGCACAACTAGTTGGCAGTAGTAATGTTGATGATAGTTAGCCCGCAGTGCCTACGCTGGATAGGCCTGCAGGGAAGAAGAAGGAAAAAGACAAATTACGGCAATGTTCCAGCATCGAAGCATTGGATTATCTGTTGGCGAAAAAGAAAGATGCTAATGTGGAGAAGGAATTGAAGAAATAGGAGAAGGAGTTGAAGAAAGAGGAGAGGTGCCAAAAAGCCCTTGCTTTGCAGGAAGAAAGGTTAAAACTTGACCAAAAAAGTTTTACTTCAAACGGGATAGAGAAGAAGAAAGAATTATGAATGTTAATATGAGTACCATGTCAACCGATCAGCATCAGTTCTATGTGCACCTAAAGGCTAAAATACTTGCAAGACAACTCAAAAATTAGGACCATCTTCTTCAGTTTTTAGATTTCCAGCATAGTGTGAGACATGTCTATTTTTCTCACATTTTAGATTTCCAGAATAGTGTGACTAATGTTCTTGCATTGTCCCTTGTTATCTGAACTAATATTTGTCTTTGATGTGTACTCTGTAAAGGAGCAGTTTCCATTGAACTATTAAAAGACAGATCAAGTAAATTGAGTGGTGTCCTCGTCTGAAAATCAGATTTGTTACAATATTTATTACATCAGATAAATAAGATAGGTCCTCAAACTAATACAAAATGCCTAGATATTGTAATAGTAAATGGAATCATTCAACAATATAATTTGTATATAAATCTGGAAAATTATGCCATAAGTGTTTGATAAGGTCTTGTGTGTGTTTCCTTGTCCTTGATCTTCTTGTAATTCTGAATAAATTCATCAAACTCAGGTATGTCATCGTGTGATATAGTCACCTTTTCTCTCCCACATCATCATATCTAAAATCTTTTTCATCAACTCCTTCATCTTCAACAATCATGTTGTCCATAATGATACAAGCTGTCATGGTAAGTTGAAGCGTATTTTCATCCCACAGACGAGCTGGCCCTCGAACGATGGCAAAGCGAGATTGTAGAACTCTAAATGCTTGTTGAACATCCTTCCGACAAGCTTCTTGTGCTCTTGCAAAATACTTCTTATTACTCTGCGGCTCGGGTAGGGTCTTCACGAATGTGGCCCACGATGGATATGTACCATCTGCTAGATAATAACCCATTGTATAATCATTTCCATTAATGGTATAATTTACCTGTGGCCCTTGACCTTCAGCAAGCCTTGCAAATATAAGAGATCTTTGAAGAACATTTATATCATTGTGTGAACCTGGCATCCCAAAGAATGCATGCCAAATCCAGAGATCTTTAGAAGCAACAACTTCTAGTATAATTGTAGGCTCCTTTTTATGTCCCATATACATACCTTGCCATGCAACAGGACAATTCTTGCAGCTCTAGTGCATACAATCAATGGAACCAAGCATGCCAGTAAAACCTCTACTCTCACCAATTGCAAGTAATCTAGCAGTATCATGCTCATTAGGCAACCTCAAGTATTTAGGTCCAAATACTTGAACAACAACTGTGACAAACTTTCTAAGACTTTCTAGAGCAGTACTCTCCCCAATACGGATGTAGTCGTCCATAGCATCAGCTGCTACTCCGTAAGCTAACATCCAAAATGCCGCTACCACCTTCTGCAAACAAGATAGTCCTAGGGTTCCGGCTGCATTCCTCTTCTGTGTGAAATAGTCGTCATACTCTTCAACAGCATTCATTATATGTACAAATACATGACACCGCATTCGAAACCTATGGCACCTGATATAAAATTAGCCACAACTGAATGCATGTGCTAAACATAATTGAACAAAATATGAGAAAATTAACCTGCGCCTAAAATAGCTCGGTCCATACGTAGGATTATCTGAGAAATAGTCTTCATACAGTCTGATATGCCCCGACTGCCTATCACGATTCAAAACATGATGTCCCTCTACGGAACCACGATGGCATGCTGAATTTGCAATGTGTGACACTACGTGTGCTGTCACAATATAAAGTTCATCGTCATCATCCGAAGACGACGACGACGAATCCATCATTTCATTCAATACGTCTTCCAAATCCATCATAGACCTTTGATTAGAAGAATCCTAGGAATTTGTTCGAGCACCTACACAAGGATTGAAAAATAAGATGTCTGGTAATTATTTCTCATGCAATGTTACAACCTCAATCTGCTCATCGGATAATGTGACCTAAATAAATATTTCAAGCAAGAATTAACACTAGAACACCATGCATAAACATCGTACATCTCAAGGTCGTCAGTGTTTGCATCTCTGTTCTAACGAAATATAAGAAACTAATTTAGTGTTAGAAAACATACTTGACAGAACAGAGCAACGTATGATAGAACAGATGGCGGGAAACTCTGATCTCATGCGGAGGCAGCAGTCCGTCGCCACCAGAATCAGCGTCTCATGGTGCAGTCTGAAGTCGAAACCTAGAACGCCGGTGTGAAGTCAAAACCTGGAGGCCGCAGAGTTCTATATTCTCGCGAGACAGACGCGGTCCACGGAGTCCTATTCTCGTGAGTATACCTGGCCATGCAGCCCGTGGGCTCGTGGCCCGGCCTGTGGCCCGGCAATTTGGCCCGACCCAAGCATGGAACGGCCCGGTGGCCATCGGGCCTGGGCTGGCCCGGCCCGAAGGACCAGGACGTGCCTGGGCCGCCACCTAGGCCCGCGGCACGGCACGGGCATGGCCTGGTGTAAGAGGCGGCCCGGTGCCTCCAACGGCTAGTGAGGCAGGCCGCAGGCAGCCTAGCCCACGAAGCCGCCTCCCCCGCGGCCGTATATATGCTGCCCCCCAATCCCTAACCCTAATCCCACTCCACTCCCGCCGCTCACAGTCGCAGTCGTCTCGTCTCGCTCGCTCTCGATCCGCCGCCTGGAGCTCGCCGCCGCTCGCCTTGAGCTCGCCGGCCCTGCTCCGGTGACCTCATCGCCGCTCGTCCACGTCGATCTGAGTTCGCTAACCATCTCCTCCCTCCTTTCCCTTCCTATCCCCTCTTCCCCCCTCCTCTGGTGTACCATGTGAGCTCGTCGTGTCTGTCCTTCCGCCGCCGCTCGCCGTCGTTCAAACACTCGGTGAAAATGAGATGTTTTTTGGTTGTCGGACTATGGGCCGGCACGGCACGGGGAAAATGGCCGTGCCCAACGGGTGGCACGGCACAATCAGACGGCCCACGGGCCGTGCCATGGGCCGTAGGCTAGGCACGAAGCCCGTGGAGGCACGGCACGGCAGGCACGACGGCCCGTCGAGGCAAGACCCCCATCGAGCCAGCACGGCACGACGTCGAGCCATGCTGGGCCGGCACGGCCCGTTGGCCATCTATACTCGCGAGGGAGAAGCAATCCATAGGATCCAATTGTTGCCACAAAACTAGGATCGGTTGGGATTTGGATGACAAGTATGTTAACGTGGCTTGTTTTCAAATATAGAAGAGCCAAAATAGCTAGGCTGTTGTAGAGTCCTCTTTTTTTATGATTTTTCTATTTTACATAATGGCTAAAACAAGAAATTTGGCTAGCTATTTTTAGATAACTCTTGGAGTTGCTCTAATAGTTTAGTACTCACTCCGTCCTAGAAGGAGAAAAAATGCAATTCTAGGACACTGTCGCGTTTTAGTGTCTTAAGTTTGACCAATAATACATAAAAAATATCAATGTTTATGATACCAAATAAATATTATTAGATTAATTATAAAATGTATTTTCATAATAAATTAATTTAAATTCATAAATGTGAATATCATTTACTAGAAATTTGGTTAAGTATGAACTATTTTACGTGGCACCTAACTCGTAGTTGTATTTGGAACTATGGTAGTATTGTGTATATGTCACTTGTCACATACAGCATCCGTCCATAGCCATAGCCTCCTATTTTTCGGTAGTGCCGCCGCTGCTGTATTACCAAGCCGTCATCGTGGTCAGCACTCATCAGCAGATGCAGCCCCCAGACGCGAGCTCAAGCCTCAGCAGACGGACGGACGGCGCCAAACGCATCATATGGCAGTCCTATAGAAGAAGAGGCTAGAAGTCATGGCTCATGGGAGACGGGCCCCGCGTCTTGTTGCCACAATCCGAGCCCTACAACAAGCACGATCTTCCTTCCCGCGGGGTTTCAAATAATCCGGTGATATCGCTGATTCGTTGGCCCTGATAGCACGCCGACGAGACAGCGACCTAGTTTACATGTGTCAAGCGATGGGAGCAAGCAGTGCCGCGCCAGACTTATGCCGCGCCGGGCCGCCGTGTCGGACTATGGAGCAAGCAGCCACCTGATTCCTGAATCAGCGACGCCGGCGCCGCACGCCTCACACGTGGCACCGCACGAGTCGAAGGCACTCCTGTCCAGCGAAGAATCTAAAACCAATCAGCCGCCAGTGACGCCTAATGCCCGGGCCCTGCTTTGCTTGTGTATATATGAGCACGCTCCAGCGATCTGTCCGCCTTCCTCCTCTTGTCCAGCGAGGTGAAGCTTGTAAAACCGGCCGTGAGCTGCCCTGTTGTTTGCCCAAAGATCAAACATGCCCCCTCTTGCGCCGCCGCCAGCTGATCACAAGGCCTGGCCGGGGCAGAGACACGCAGAGAAGAGCCAAAAGGCCGCGGGGGCGCCGGCGCCGCGCGAGGCGCTCGTGCAGCGGAGGGCGTCGTTCCACGGGCGCGGCACGCCCGAGCATCAGCAGCAGCAGCGAGACCACCTGCTGAGACAGAGGCCCCGGACACACCCGGACCTGCTGGCCGGCGTCAGGGAGCCGGGCTTCCGGCGGGCGGGCGTCCACGGCGGCGACGCTACCACCGCCGCCGCTGTCGCTGTCCCGTGGGGCAGGAGGGCGGCGCCGAGCAAGGCGCTGGTGACCGTCGCCGTGCAGCGGAGCATGTGGGCGCTGCACGTGATGGCGGGCGCCGAGTGGCGCGTCGCGGACCTGGTCGCCGCCGCGGTGGAGCTCTACACCAGGGAAGGACGGCGCCCGCTGCTGCCGTCCGCCGACCCCTCCGCGTTCGGCCTCCATTACTCCCAGTTCAGCTTGGAAAGTACGTCACGCTGACGCCTGTCCCTCTGCTGCGCTCCTCGTGCCCGTGCTATAGCTACTCCCGCAATTGACATGATGGCTGTTTTGCAAACAAACAGGCTTGGACCCGGCGGAGAAGCTCATGGAGCTAGGGAGCAGGAGCTTCTTCCTCTGCCCCAGGGCTACTGCGGCAGTTGCGGCTCCCTCTACGCGCCCAGTAACTGAAGCCGGCAAGACCACGCCCACCTCTGGGCCAAACATGCTACCTCCATGGCTCGGCTTCATGCACTTCTGGCCATTGTTGTAGCTTGCTTGGTATTGGTAGTCTCTTAGATCGTCGGCGGCACTTGTTTCACCATCTCCTTCCCTAGATTCATAGATAGATTATACATACATTTGTACTTGGCCACCTTGCCAAAACTTGATCGAGCAGGTAGCTCAGTAGCTGTCTTCGTATTCCTGCAAATGTTTAGTTTATTTTTTATTTTTTAAAGCAACGGCAGGAGCTCTGCCTTTCAATTAAAGTAGAAAAAAGAGGTGTTTATGTACTAGCAAGGGAAGAGGCAAAATGTTTAGTTTTATCTCTTTTTCCAAAATCCAAACAGGTATTTCAATTTTAAAATGATGCATTCGATTTATCCCAGTCGGCCAAGTTGGGATAGCCTTTTTCACCTGTATTGGCGTTGCAGACCAAGTGGGAGAATGATTGAGGTTGTGTAGATTATCTTCGTAGGAGCACACGTCATCTTCCAAGTTTCTTTCGGTTGCTGTCTGTCTCACTCAGTGAAGCGTCTTGGACTCTTGGCAGCCATTATATATGCACAGTTTAGAAAAGAAACTTTTCTTCTGCCGATTGCTGACTCAAATTTTGTTCATGATATACAAATCATGCGTACAACAACAGCTAAACGCCCGAAGATGGAAGATATTTGGGCGGTGCAATTTCCTACCCTCGTTTTATCTTCCAACTTCTGGCTTTGAGAAAAAAAGAACACCGGCCATCTTGTTTTAGCTACGGATGCAATGTGCAAGCATGCCGGCCATCAGATGCTCAATAGCCCTTTTGTCGTCTCAAGAGAAAAGCATCTTCAGTTCCTCTATAAGTGCAGTGCGGACTTCTTGGTCAGTCAAAGCTCCAGAAATCATTCGCTGCTTTCGAGCCTGCACGACCTCCATGCGTTCTTCGACAGTGCCCTGGACAGCCATATCATATCATATCATATCATATCATGATCAATACAGAAAGATAACAGGAGAATCAGGGCATCAGAATGTCAAAGAGTATGCCTCGTATATTCTGATAATAGCCCCATAAAAATATGGATTACGACGAGATTTGATGGGAAAAAGATACCTTCACAATGAATCTTCTGATAGAAACAGTCTTCGTTTGACCAATTCGGTGGATGCGCATGACAGCTTGCTCTTCCACAGCAGGATTCCACCAAGGGTCCTTAAGCAAACATCTCATAAGACACAAACAAGTGGAAGATAGCTAAAAGATAATTGTTAGCATAAAAAAGATGTTAACAGTACTATGTATTACTGTTACACTAATACATAACACGGATGCAGCTGCACCACCATGCAACAAATATGCAGCAAAGGCATGTACTTGGTTCAATGTATGCATGGCATTGCCACCACCCCAGCACATTGCCATATAGTATGTTGTTCAGCATTGATAAACCAAAAAATGAATGAATGGATCAATGAATTCCATCTTTAGTTAACTCTGGTAATATCAAATATTAACAGTAAAGATTCAAGGATGTTACGTTCAAAAAAATAATTCAAGGATGTGAGACAGGCAAAAAAGGGAGCACAATATCAAAGATATTATAACTTAAACACAGGTTTTTAGTTTGGAAACGTTGCAAAGTTCAATGGGGCATACCATGACAAATGCATTAGAAGCAGCAGTAAGATTGATTCCAACACCACCAGCCTTCAGAGACATAAGCAGAACCTGCATAGGTCAAGTGCAATGAAGGTCCTAACATTTCCAACACATCATATCTCGCAAAAATGATAACACTAATCTAGAATGGAGTCTTGGTCCAAGAAACAGAAAAAATACCAAAATGCCTTTGTCCTCTGAGAACTCCTTGATAACTTTCTCCCTTTGCTGAAGATTCAATGTCCCATCCAGCCTAGAAAATGAGAAATTATTCCTGCCATGCAAAAACTCAGAAATTAGTTGGTAAGATCAGCTTCGTCCAAACAATGATGGAAGAAGACCTGACAAAAAAAAAAGTAAACATGTAAACCAGAAGGTCTAGTATCGTGGGTGCAGGAGGTTCTTGGCAGAAATGATATGTATTTTAGATCTTACAGGTGGCAGCATGAAAAAAAAACATAATATGCCAGTGATTCAAATAAACTGAACACTACTTACCTAGAAAGTGGAATTTGCAACAGATCTAAAAATGCAGTCCACTGGCTAAACACGATAATCTTGGCACCTGAACTGCGAAGAACCTCCAACTCCTGCAGGAGAGCAGATATCTTGGAAGATTCAACCCAATTTTTTTCAACGTCAATTTGAAAGCGGTTATCAGTAGGAGCAGTTATAAGGTCCTGCTTGCTCATTGACTTTCTGCAATAATATAATCAAAGTGAAGGACTGGTGCTGCGAGAATAATGAGGGCACAAGTCCCGAAAGAAACGGATCTGGCGAGGCGTGAGGCACGTTAATTTAGGTGGACGGTTCGACTCTCGCCCGTTCCGCCCTTACCTTATAAACGAAGCAGCTTCTCCCTAGCCTCCGTACGCGCAGCCGCATCCTTGCCCTTCCAGCCTTCCTGCCTTTTGCTCTCGAGTTCCGGCCTTCGTTCCCCTATTTCCGCTCCACCAACGACGAAGTTCTCGCTCTCTAGCCCTACGCCCCCGCCACAACTTCTGCACTGCCATCCCCTTTCCTCGATGGAGCCGTGGCCTCACTCCGATGTTCTCCACATGCGCATGGAGGGTCTGGTTAAGAAAGGCCTTCTCCGCGCAAGGACCGCGGTGATGGAGTGGATCGTACCTGGTGGCGAGGATGTGCCGTCGCCGCTCGACGGCTACGTCGTATCCTCCATCCCCTTCCACGAGCATGGGCTCGCGGCTCCTTCCCATCGATTCCTCCGAGGGCTGCTGCACTGCTACGGGATTGAGCTGCAGCATCAACGGGATTCAGCACATCTCGGCCTTCATCGCGCTGTGCGAGGGGTATTTGGGGATTGAGCCCCATTACGAGCTGTGGAAATACTTCTTCTCCGTCGAGCTGTAGAAGAAGAGGCCGGACCTGGCGGTGCCGATGGGATGCGCGAGCATCCGTCTTCGGGGCAGCCGAGCGTCGGAGTACATGTCCATCCCCTTATCGAAGTCCAACAAGGGGTGGCATAAGCTCTGGTTCTACTTGAAGAACGCCGCCGCCACCCCCCTACCGATCTTCACCGGCCGCCTGATCGAGGAGGCGCCGGACGTGTGGAGGTACGGGCCCATCGAGAGGGAGCAGAAGAGGCTTGGCGACCTTCTCAAGGCCATTGCGACTCTGAGGCGCCGTGGTCTTCGCGGGACTGGCGTCATCGGAGCGTACCACGTCAGGAGGCTGGCGCCGCTAATGGCGCGCGCTCTTCTGATGTGGAAGATGGCGCTGGATTCCACGCCCGAAGGGACGGTGATGGTCGCCGACGAGGCCCTCAGCATCGGCGAAATGGCACAACGACTCAAGGAGGCGATGGAGTGCCCAGCGGGTCCGTCGGTGGATCTTGCCCCGGTGTATCCGGTCCCGGGGCATCCCGCGATGCGGTCGGACGTGGGTTTCGTCGAACTGGTAAGCCTTCTTCGAGTTTCTTTCTTTGGCCGACCCTCCTCTGTTTTCAGATTCTAAGCGCCGAGATTTGTAGCCCAGCCTCGTTGACCGTGATTCTGACCCGCCATTGCCAGAGGATGCGGCCAGGAGGGCGGCGAACCGCACCACGTCCGAGGCGGCGAAGGTGAGGAAGGAGCGAAAGAAGGTGAAGGAGTGAGCGAAGCTCTAGCGTGGAAAGTGCTGGCAAGGCTCAGAGGAGAGTGACAACGAGGAGGAGGAGGGAGACGAGGAAGAGGAGGGGGACGAGTCCGACCCCAACATCCCATGGGGCGCACATGCGCTCGAGGATGAGCAAGCCGATGCAGGGCAGGCCAACTTGACCCCGATTCCGTAGCACGCCCCGGCGCAAACCGAAGAGGATGCGCCTCCAAGATCGGTGAGGTAGGACGCACCCCCGAGGCCTAAGGAGCAAGTCCACCCCGCGTCGACCGACCCCACCGGGGGAGCGAAGCGGCCAGTTGCCGACGTGGTAGAGTCGGAGTTGAGTGGCCAGCCCCTGAAACATCCTCGGATAATGGCATCGAGGTGAGTTAACAACTTATTCCCCCTTTCGTTACGATCTTTAGATTTCGTCGTGTGACATTGGTGCTTTCTGCAGGACCATCCTCAGCAACCGCCTAGAGTTCGCACCACGAAAGATCCTAGCGCATCGGCCAGTCCCTCAGGAGCCTACTGGCATGGTGCTGGGGGCGCCGTGATGGCGCCAAGGCGGGCTTGGCGCTGCATGAGGAAGCGGGGGAGGCAGAGGCGCCGATTGCACCGCGAGAGGCGCTCGTGGAATCGGCGCCCACGCCGGTCGATGCAGCGATGGCTCAGACTTCGGAGCTCGAGTTGCTAGCCTCCTATGCCATAGGAGGGTCCACTCCCGAGGGAGCACCGGTGATGGAGGAGGTATCGTCGGCTCCTGTTGGGCCGACGCCGACGGTTGCGATGGTTGACCCCTCGGCTGGGGCTGGACCCTCCCAGCCCCTTGTCCGGTCGGGCGATGATCCACTCGCGTGGGGAGGAAACCGGCTCCACTGGGCCAGGCGGTTGGACCTGAGCGACTCAGTGTTCACCCTCGATGACCCAGCGGAGGAGAGGGACTGGACGAGCGTGCGCTCGGGGCTTGAGTCCGTAGTCCGCACTCTGACCGACGCATTGGGGTGTTGAAGGATGACGTTGCCCCAGCCGGCTAGGTTTGTCGTGTCCCCACATTTTCTACTTCTGAGCCCTGTTTACATAATTTTAACCTAATTTTTTCACAGTCCCTTACGATGCATAGCCGGGAGTAGTCCCTAATCCTTCGTCACGAGAGGAAGGTCTCGAGGGCTTGCCGCCAAGTGTCGCGGCCAGTAGGAGGAAGTGGCGAGCCTCGCATCAAGGAACGAGAAGCCCGTCAACATGCCGACAAGGCCAAGGACAAGCTCAAGGCTGCGGTCACCAAGGCTAGGGAAGATGCCATGGAGCTCGGACGACTCTGCCCGGGCCTCGACCTTGCTCGACGCGCGCTCAAAAATGAGCATAAGTCAAAGAAAGAAGTCGAGGGCCTGGCTGCCGCATTGGTCGAGGATGTTGGCATGCTCTAGAGGGAGAAGACGGTCCTCGAGGAGCAAGTGAATGGTGAGGCTCTGGTTACCTTCTTGCTTTGACATTTGCAGTCGGTTTTCTAACGCTCTTTGATTTTCGACTTGGGCGTTTCTACGAAACAACTCTCCGAGGTGCGGGGTCAACTCCAGTCAGAGAGCGACGACCACGATGCCTTGCACACTGCCATCGGGTTAGTCTTCGATGACCTCAGGGTTGCCCCGGCCACGAAGACGAGCTCACTCGCAGTCCGGGTTAACCAGATCCCGGACCGAGCGCGAGCACTAGAGAGGGAGGCCTGCGGACCGGTGTCCATCGTCGTGCGCTCGCCATCGCCGCTCCCACTACGCTAACATCGACCTACCGTGATCGGTGAAGGCTTGCTACTGCTACACTGACGCCGAGTTGGACAAAATTGAGAAGGAAGCGGCTCTCTCGGCGTAGGACCTGGCGGAGAAGGTCGGAGAAGAAATCCTGCCAAAGAGTGTTTAGTTAGATAGCTGAGTCCGACGTCGATCCTTTTGTAAAGACTTTTATTATGGCCGAAAACATTGTTTGACCTCTTCATATATATATATATATATATATATATATATATATATATATATATATATATAGTTCATTGCGATCTGTCCCTTATTTTATGTTAAGGCACTAGAAACTTAAGTTGCGAGCGACTAAGTAATGATCATGCTGGTGAGCAAGCGATGCCGTAGCCGCTGGGGCATAGGCTTTTTGCATTCTGACCAGCTTTACTCATCGCTAGTTTTCAGCAACTCTTATTTCTAGGTCTCATCATAAAAAGAAGGGTCGAATGGGAAAATGTTTCTGAGTATATGTACTCCTATCAACCCCTGAGTATATGTACTCTTATTACTGAAGACCGATCAGATCGGAAGCGAACCAGATAGGAGGTAACATTTTTCGGTTTTTGCAGAAACAATACTTAGTTCGATAAGCAAATCAAAAGCTTTGGAACGAAAAGACTAAGGGTAAAAGCGACATAGCTGCTCGATGTTCTTGGCGTTGGTGATGGCTTTGCCATCATCAGTGATGAGCTTGTAGGTGCTAGGTCGAAGTACTTCTACGATGATGTACAGTCCTTCCCACGGTGCTAAAAGCTTGTGGCGATTCTTATTTTTCTAGATTCGACGTAGGACTAAATCGCCTACGCTAAAGGCGCGACCCCGCACATGTCGGCTATGGTACCGTCATAGGGCCTGCTGGTATTTGGCCGAATGGAGTAGGGCGATGTCGCATGCTTCGTCAAGCAGGTCTATGGTGTCCTCCAAAGATGCTTCATTTCCCTGCTCGTTGTAGGCCTTGACCCTTGGCGCTCCGTAGTCAAGGTCGGTTGGGAGGATGGCTTTAGAGCCATAGACCATGAAAAATGGCATGTAACCAGTTGCCCTACTGCTAGACATCCTTAGGCCCCAGAGTACCGTGGGAAGCTCGGTGACCCATCGTCCGCCAAACTTGTTCAACCGGTTGAAGATCCTAGGCTTCAGGCCCTATAGGACCATGCCATTTCCACGCTCGACCTGCCTGTTCGTGCGGGGGTGTGCTACGGCGGCCCAGTCAATACGGATGTGATATTCATCACAGAATTGGAGGAACTTCTTCCTGGTGAACTGCGTGCCGTTGTCCGAGATGATGGAGTTTGGGACTGCAAAGCGATGGACAATGTCCGTGAAGAACAACACGGCTTGCTCGGATTTGATCATGGTGATCGTCCGAGCCTCTATCCACTTCATGAACTTTTCCATGGCAACAAGTAAGTGTGTAAATCCCCCGGGCACCCTCTTTAGGGGCCCTACCAGGTCGAGCCCCCAGACCGTGAACGGCCACGTGATGGGGATCGTCTGGAGCGCTTGGGCCGACAGGTGAGTTTGCCGAGCATAGTACTAGCATCCTTTGTAGGTGCGTACGACCTGCTCGGCGTCGGCCACCACGGTTGGCCAGTAGAAACCTTGCCAAAATGTGTTTCCGACCAAGGTTCTGGGTGCAGCGTGATGTCCGCAGACCCCTCCATGGATGTCTTCCAATGGGTCCTTCCCCTGCTCGGTGGGGATGCAACGCTGTAGGATCCCGGTGAGGCTGCGCTTGTAGAGCTCCCCTTTGAAGACAATGAAGGACTTGGCACAGCACACGAGCCATCGGGCCTCCATCTTGTCGGCTAGGAGCACCTCGTGGAGGAGGCAATCGAGATAAGGTGTTCTCCAGTCGGTCAGAGGGTCAGGCTCCACTACTAGGTCTTTGATGAGTTCCATGACCTCGGGGTCGGATGGAACTAAGGGTCGGTCAGCCCCCGAGCCCAGAACTGGTGGCTCGTTGCCAGCCTATTCTAGTTCATCGTATCGAACCGAGGGCTTATGCAGATTGCTAGCGAAGATGCCGGTAGGGACTGGCTCTCAGCTCGATGCCATCTTTGCTAACATGTCAGCTGCTTCATTGAGCCGCCTCAGGATATGGTTGAGCTCGAGGCCATCGAACTTGTCCTCCAACTATCGGACCTCATGACAATACGCAGCCATCTTGGCGTTGTGGCAGCTTGACTCCTTCATGACCTGGTCAATGACCAGTTGCGAGTCGCCTCAGACGTCAAGCCGTCGGATGCCCAACTCAATGGCGATGCGCAAGCCATTGACGAGTGCCTCGTACTCAGCCATATTATTTGAAACTGGGAAGTGGATACGAATTGCGTACCTCATGCACACCCCGAGGGGAAAACAAAAACTAGCCCAACCCCGACGCCCTTCTTCATCAGCGATCCATCGAAGTGCATCGTCCAGCACTCCTGGTCGATGGCCGCCAGTGGCATCTAGATCTCGGTCCATTCGACCACAAAGTCAGCCAGTACCTGAGACTTGATGGCCGTTCATGGGGCGTACGTGACGCCCTAATCCATCAGCTCGAGCGCCCATTTCATGATTCTCCCTATGGCCTTCCGGTTCTAGATAACTTCACTGAGGGGGAAAGACGACACGACGATCACCTGGTGTGAGTCGAAGTAGTGGCGCAGCTTCCTCTTGGTGATTAGGATGGCGTATAGGATCTAATGGATCTGGGGGTAGCGTGTCTTGGAGTCGGACAAGACTTCACTAACGAAGTATATGGGGCGTTGTACCTTGAGGGCATGTCCCTTTTCTCCCTGTTCTACAACCAAGGCGGCGCTGACCATCTGGGTCGTAGCTGCGACGTAGAGTAGGAGTAGCTCTCCCTTAGTCGATGGGACCACAATCGGGGCCTTCATCAGGAGCACTTTGAGCTTGTCAAGCGCCTCCTGAGCCTCAGGCGTCCATGCGAATCGGTCGGTTTTCTTCAAGAGCCGGTAAAGGGGGAGCCCCCATTCACCGAGGCACGAAATGAAGCGACTAAGTGCTGCGAGGCACCCGATAACCTTCTAAACTCCCTTCAGGTTTGGAATCGGGCCCATCTTTGTGATGGCAGAGATTTTTATCAGATTGGCTTTGATGCCATGCTTGGAGATGATGAATCTGAGCAGCATGCCCCTTGGGACCCTGAAGACGCATTTCTTGGGGTTGAGCTTGATGCCGTCCTATCAGAGCTTCCTGAAGGTCTGCTCTAGGTCAGCCATGAGCTAGTCAGTCTGCTTGGACTTGACTACGATGTCGTCCATGTAAGCCTCAACGGTCTGCCCAATTAGGTCCCCAAATCATTTGGTCATGCAAACGCTGGTACGTAGCCCTAGTGTTCTTGAGTCCGAACGGCATCGTAACGTAGCAGAATGATCCGAACAGGGTGATGAAAAAGGTCGCAAGCTGGTCGGACTCTTTCATCATGATCTAATGGTATCTGGAGTACACGTCAAGGAAGCATAGGGTTTCGCACCCCAAAGTGGAGTTGACTACCTAATCTATGCGTGGCAAAGGAAATGAATCCTTCGGGCATGCCTTATTGAGGCTGGTGTAGTTAACACACATTCTCCACTTCCCACTTTTCTTTTTTACAAGAACAGGACTGGATAACCACTCTAGGTGGTATACTTCCTTGATGAAACTAGCCGCCAAGAGCTTAGCGATTTCTTCACCGATGAGCCTCCGCTTCTCCTCGTTGAAGCAGCGTAGGCGTTGTTTGACTGGCCTAGAACCTAGCCTGATCTTCAAGGCATGCTCGGCGACTTCCCTCGGAATTCTCGGCATGTCCGAGGGTTTCCACGCAAAGATGTCTCGATTGGCGCAGAGGAAGTCGACGAGCGCGCCTTCCTACTTGGGAGAGAGGGCGGTGCTGATGTGCACCATCCTATCGACGGAGTTGTCGGGGTCGACAAGGACCTCCTTGATGTTGTCCGTAGGCTCAAAGGATCTGGCCACCCGCTTCACGTCAGGCGCTCCTTCAGTGATGTCCTTCCCGATGGCTGCGGGCTCCTCGGAAGCGAGGGTTGCTGAAGCGAGCTCGCAACTCTCAACCTCGTACTCGTAGGCCCTCTAGAAAGAAGTGCCGATAGTGATGACCTCGCGTGGGCCCGGCATCTTGAGCTTGAGGTAGGTGTAATTGGGGATGGCCATGAACTTTACGGAACACGGTCGCCCTAAAATGGCGTGGTAGACCAGGGGAATCGGACTACCTCGAAGGTGAGGGTCTCTGTCCTATAGTTGGATGGATTCCTGAAGGTGGCGGGTAGGTCGATCTGCCCGATCGGTAAGGCCTGCTTTCCCGACACGATGCCGTGGAAAGGCGCCCTGGTTGGCCAGATGCACGCTCGGTCGATGCCCATAGCGTCGAGCGTCTCGGCGTACATGATGTTGAGGCCGCTGCCTCCATCCATCAGCACCTTGGTGAGCAGCTTTGTGTCGATGATAGGGTCGACTACGAGTGGGTACCTACCCGGGTGTGTGAAGCTATCCGGGTGGTCAGATCGGTCGAAGGTTGAAAGTGCATCTAGCCCTTTAGTGGGTTTTGAATTATTGAATGACAACGTGATTAAAGGTCTAACCAGTTTGCTAAGTGTGAACAGGTAATAGGTTATCTCGCAGGTACTTAATGAAAGCCAAAATGATGTGTTGCTGTATAAACAATCTAGTTCAAGCATAAGACAACAATGCAAATGAAATTCATGCAAAGGCTTATTTGTTGTGGGATTTCCATGTTCTATGTGAAAGCAAGCTTGTAAGAATTAATTAATGAGACATAAGGGATTGCATATGGAATGGTCTCATATTTGAAGCTTGCTAAATTAAAATGAAAAAGATAACAATACATGAATGAATGATTCAACATAGGAAGTGACTTGATGGCTTGAGATGGTGAAGATAGCAAGGAAAGGCTTCGAGGTACTAAGCAAGGGTGAAGGGCAAGTGATGGCTTGGTGGCCGAAGAACCTAGCTAGGGTGAAGAAGGAAGTACTTGCATTCAGTTGAGGTACTAATCAAGCTATGATGGCCATATTTATGTGGAGGATCAAATCACTATTGAAATGTTTGATGGAAGTGACTTGATACATTTGGGATTATTCAAAATTGATGAATGAAATCAAGTCACGTGCTCAAGATGGCTAAATTAAAGTGAAAAAGATCAAAGTTGACATGTTAGCACCCTCACTTGATGAAGTTTGGAATACACGGCTTCGGTTGAAAGAGAACAACTCAAAAGGTTTAAATTTGTTATACATTTGAATTTGAGTAAATAGGAATGTCGTACTATTAAGAGGGATGCATCATGTTGATAGATAATGTTTCTTAAGTGCTCAAGCCAACCCATGTGAGTTTTGAGTATTTGAGTGACAAAAGAGCTAACTTTATTTTTGCTGGTCTGGCAATACCGGACGTGTCCAGTATTTACCCAGCAGTTGTAAAATTGTTGTTCTCGGGTTGGTTCATCGGGAGTTTCGGCAAGGGTCGGGAGTTCCGACGTCACGCACTTTAACTGACTTGGAGGGTTCACTATCCTGGTCATACTGGATGTGTCCGGTATTCATATCGGACGTGTCCGATATGCACGACCAGAGGCCAACGGCTAGTTTTCCAAAGCCTTGAGGGTCGGGAGTTTCGACGTGAGTCGGGAGTTCCGACGGTCGGAAGTTCCGG